>JAQFXN010000526.1:0-21147 GCA_034693365.1 Liacarus xylariae | reverse complement strand
TTTTTTACGTTTATTTATTTAATAATTAAAACTTAATTTGTGTTTAAAACACATTTTCGATTACAAACACAAATTAAATTCTCGATTTGTTGAATATATAAACATTAAAAATAGCCAATAGTGAAACAAAATTTGTTACGAACTGGTAATACACTTGTCATATATGATATTATAGGGGCAAAATTTGGGGGTTCAGGTCTTCTCTCAGCTAATAGGCTGTATAATACTTGTCTAGGAAAACAAGATCGTTGACTTTTGCGCATTGAAAGTGAGTAGAAAAATGAACGATAAAACAACTGTAAAGTTAAGCCAAAAACCAATATTAAAAATTCCCAACACATTGGAGAATATAGCAAATCAGCTCAGCGTTAAAAATCGTGTAATAAAAATAATGAAATGACAAATTAAAATACAACATGATTACAGCTGATTGTACACCAATCAAATAGTAGCGAAGAAGTTAAAAAAACAACAACAACATGATGATTGTTAGAAAGTGATAGTTAAGAAAGAGAGAGAATAAAAATCTAATAAATAACAGAAAAAAAACTGTAAATTAAAAACATATTAAAAAAAATTATTTTTTAAACCGTTATTACAGTTATTAATAATTACAGAGAACAGAGAGAAAAATGTAAAATAAATTATTTATTAATCATCAGTAAAACAGAAATGTTTAATAACAAGGAAGAAATCATTAATAATAAACTATTAACATTTTTAAAATATTTTTCTGTTGATTTTCCATTACGTGTAATTTTTACTCATATTTCAGCGTAGATCAATTTCCGCATTTGCTTTACCGGCAAATAAGCTTGTTAATTTTTAAGCCCCGGGCTATATAATGTCAATTAGAGGTCGGCTACGGTCGTCGCACAGCGCCTGTGAAGAGCAGTTCCGTTTGGGTGAGTGTCGTAAATGTGGCCAACACTCGGCCAATCAGTCGCTGATAACCTGTTCTCTCTGTGAGATTCAATATCACCCAAAATGTCTGTCATTGGATCCGAAAATAATGGCCCAGAAGTCGATCGCCGGTCAGTGGAGTTGTCATAAGTGCCGGAACTGTGAGTTTTGTGGCAAAAAACAATACAAATCGTCCACTGCTCTGTCGCCGACCTCTGGCCAAAAGGCGGCCAACGGTTCGGTCGTCAAAATGATTGCCTGTGTTTTGTGCGACACTTCAGCGCATATCCTATGCATTGATAAGTTCGATAAGTCGGCCAATACTAACACGAAGAAGGGCTATGAGTGCCATAAGTGTCGCACCGATGAGGAATTGGGCAGTGATTTTAGCGCCGGTAGTCTACCAGAAGACGAAATGAATATAACTGACCTTAAGTCCAGTGGCGATGAAGAAGTAGAAGAAGAAGAAGAGGAGGAGGAGGTGGAGGGCGAAAGTGAGGAGGAAGTGGTCAGTGGTGATGAAGAGGAGGAGGAAGAAGAAGAAGAGGTAGACGACGAGGATGTGGCCAATGATAGCGATGATGAACAGGAGTTGGAGGACAGGTATTCATTGTTTATTTAAATCTAATATTTTTTTATTGTTTAAAAGTATTGTATTTTTTTATATTTGATTTTCAGTTGTGTTTTGTTTAATGTTTTTTTTGAAAATAATTTTAATTTATTTTAATTTAATTTTAGTTCAGATGAAGAGACGGAAAGTCGAGCAGAAGATGAAGACTTGTCTGAAGTATTGAGTAATGTGTCCGCCGATGACAAACGCACAACTGGTAGACGAGGCCGGGGCACAGGTAGATCGGGTACCGCACAACGACAGACCCGTTCTATGACTAAACAATCGCCAAAACGTAAATCAAAGTCTAAAAAGTTGGCCAAAAGTGGTGTCAATCACAACAATAACGCCGGTGTTTCGAAAGCACCTGCAGGTGAAGAAGAATCTGATGGTAATAGTGATAATGAGAATAAAGAAGAGTTAGAGAGCGGCGCCGGTAGTACTGTAGGCGATAAGAGCACCGGTAGATTAGCCCCCAATGGAAAACGAAAGCGCAAAAAACGAGGTTTTTATTAAAAAATTTATTTTATAAATAAAAACTTTCCATAAAAATTAATTTAATAAATATTCTAGTTTAAATGTAATTTTAACTTGTATATATCAAGAATGTTTTAAATTATGTGCAGGGCTAAAATTTTGAGTAAAAACAAATTCGACAATTCGTAAAATAGTAATAATTATTTTAATATTTCTTAAACCATTTTATAACCTTGCACTTTTTTTCAATTGCCTCTTCCTCTCAGCTCTTAAAGGTCAGCCCCAAATGGTACCAAACCTAAACTTTAAAAAATATATACCAGTATAAATATTATTAAATAAAACGAAATAATTTATTTTTACTAATTCAAAGTCCAATTAATGAATAAGCATTATAATTAAAAGAAATTAATAAACCTTTAATCAATATTGCAATATTGTTGGGATAGAGGAGGGCATGTGTTGTTATTTTAGTATAAATTACCGGTATATTACGGTATATAATGCTTTAGTATTATAATCAGAACATCTAGCTTGTAAATTAATGATCATTCCACAATTCTTATCCTTAATCTATCTAATAAACTAGAAACTGTAATAATGTAGGGCAAAGAAATAAAAGTAAAAGTTGTCCTGGAATAACCCCATTGGGGAATATAATCATTGCAAATAAACCCATTCATACTGTTGCAATGCTTGGAAGTTAGTTTTAAGTTTGAAGCAAGTTTTATTTTAAGCCGGCACAAAACAGTTCATAAAGCTGAATGAAGATTGTAGTGAAAAATGGTGTAAAACACGAAAAAAAAGTTTCAATTCTTACAAGGTAGTTATTTTAATATATATTTTTTCCCCTTGTACCAGTACAAAAGATTCTGGTTACCAATAGATATATAATAATATATTTTCAATATTTAGCATGAAAAATCAAGTCCTTTTGTTCGGTTCGCATTGTACTGTAAAGTACTTCAAGTGTATTGTTAGCATAAATAAAAATAAATCTAATCATTTCATTTGAAAACCTTGATTTTAGCAATTTTTGATTAATTTTCAAAATATAAAATCATGTTCACTAACATATTTAGTTGTCTGGCATCAAATCTATAGACATATACAGTATAGCAACTATATTTTAAATTCTGATCATTTAAAATATTTCTTATAAATTTATATCAACTAATTTAATTAGCATTTACTGCATTAGTCAGATATTTTTAAACAATGCGCTTTAATTAGGGGAAAATAAGGTCTGTCGAATCGGGGCGGATAGATGCGGGGTATTTTGAGAAACTTTTCTCAACAATTCAGGAGCGTATATAAAATTGTAAAATATGAAAAATGCACAGGGGAAGTAAGAAAAAAATTAAACAAATTTCCCTCATGCACAAAAAGTCAAGTGGTATTTGGACAATACCCCTTTGGTTATCCTCGGTTTAATTAAGCAAGATACTTAATAAATACATTTATATATTTTACGATTTTGGCGAAAATTCCAGATACAAATCTACAAATATTTCCAAACCAATCCAAGGTCCATTTCCCCTACATTTCACCTATAACTGTCAACCACTGATAAACTACCAGTACTCATGAAAGCCATATTTTAATTACAAATGGACTTTGGATTTGTTGTATTAATTAGTGATTTCTCTTATTATTATTATTTTTTGTCGAATAAAGTAAATACAGTAAATGTTTTTTTTTGAAACACATTTTCTCACATTTAATGGTTTCAAATATAATGAATAAGTTTTTGAATTCAAATTACTCTTCATTTTATTAATTATTAAATTAATTTTTTTCCTTTTTATATAAAATTTTTTTTCTTAATCTTAAAACTATTTCTAATCAATGGGTTTGTTATGTTGTGTGGGTTCAGGACGGGGTTCGGCCTCATATATGGCACGTATGCGTACGAAAACACTTAAAACTACTGAATCGGATGACAATTGTAAGCCCGAGATGTCTGATGGAGAGGACAGTAGTGATGGCAAGTGTTCAGTGCCCGGCTGTGACAGCACTGGCCATCTCAGCGGCAAATACGACAGCCATTCGACACAAAACACTTGTCCGATATATCATAATCTGACTAACGATGACTGTCGGCACAGGTTTAAGAAGCGTTCGGACCGGCGCTCACAAACCGATGTCAATAACAGACGTGAGTTGAGGACAAAGTCGGATAAGTTGTCGCCCAATAAAGAGGACAAGTGTTTGGCACTAATGGAAAGTAGACGTAAAGAAATACAAAAGGAATTGGTTTTGGCCGCCAGTCCTACCAAAGCCAAAGTAAAGAGTCCACAGAAGCAAAAGACTTCCAGGTATTCAATGGATTGGTTTTATATTTTAGATAAACATAATTTTAATTATTTATTAAAAGAAATTTTGATTCAGATTTTTCTTAAATTGAGCTTTTATAAATTTAATTCTTTTACTCAAGGAGGGGGAGGGGGGGAGTAGATCAATAAAAATCACCTACCGTATTATAAAAAAATAAACACCCGCTTAAAATTTTAGTTAAAATTCAAGTTATTACCTTTGTCAAATGAATTGCACAGGGGTAAGAATGTCTTTTCCTACATCCTATAGAAAATACTATTATTTTTAGGAAAAGACATTCTTACCCCTGTGAAATTCATTTAAATCTGGTAGTACCCTCACTATTTTCTTTTGGAAAAAGGCAGTTTTATATTCAGAATGTAAAAACACTGGTTTCACCATGATAAACTTTTTTTTGTATTACCTATTAATAAAATGCAAGTTTCAATGATAAAAAATTTGTTTTGCATACATAGCATCTAAGCTCTCGACCATATAATTGCAATTTTTTCAGCTACATTTTAGCTGTCCATTACTTCCCCCTTAGAGGCTGAGCTTAGGTACAATCGGTTTAACTGATTAGTAATATTTATTACATTTTGTTTTCTTTCAAACTTAATATTAATTTTGTTTTTATTTATATTCGTTTGTCTGCAGTCGCGAACCCGACCTGAAAGGACTGACACCTATATTCGATTTGGATATGTTTCGCGAAGCACAGGCCCGGGCGGCCGAACTAATACAGGAACAGTTGGCCGCCGAACAGTCATTTAAGAGGACTGGCATTCGTTTAGTAGAGATGGGCCGATACGAGATGTCTGTCTGGTATTCCTCGCCCTATCCCGAAGAGTACCAGTGTTTGCCTAAACTATATATTTGCGAGTTTTGTCTTAAATACACGAACAGTCCATTAATTCTGAAACGACATCTTCATAAGTGTGTGCGCAGACATCCGCCCGGTATGTGCTCTTTGACTATTGCAGACCTATTCGTACTACTTATTACTTTTATCTAATCGATTACCAGAGTAACCAAGTTATAAGTCTAGACGCTTCCATTTAATCTGCCCGTACATAAAATACTCTTAGCTCATTCACATAGCTCTACAGGCAGATTAAAACTCAATAACCCACCCGTACTCTAGAATTAGTGCTGTCATTACGAGTGCGCCAATCGTTTTATTGCCGTTATTCACACTATTATTATTATTAATCTAATGTAAAATAACTTTTACAACTTTATTAAAATATCTATATATAATATATACTAATTAACAGTAAATATAACAATAGATAAGATTTGATTTGTGTATTCAAATTGACAATGTTACAAGATTAATTATTACTTTAAATTATTTAATCATTGAAAACAATTTTTTTATTTAACTGCTAACGAAAGCGTAAATTAGGACCGAAAGTACCGGTACTTGAGTTTATAATTTAAATAAATTCTAATTTTTACAACCAATCACTCAGAACTATAGAGTTATTACACATTAGGGTATATTATATTAATATTACAAAATATTGTGTATAAAATATTTTATTTTTGAACTTTTTATTAATTTTCTTTTATTATTATTTTTTTTCATCTAACATTAGGGGATGAGATATACAGGAAAGGGAACATATCGTTCTTCGAAATAGACGGGGACAAGAATAAACAGTTCTGTCAGAATCTATGTCTTTTGGCCAAACTATTTCTAGACCACAAGACACTATACTTCGATGTCGAGCCCTTTCTTTTCTACATTATGACCGAAGCAGACGCCGAGGGCTTTCATATTGTCGGCTATTTCTCAAAGGTTTGTCTCATTTTTCATTTAAACATAACATCAAAATAGTCCTGAATTTCTATTTAAAACTAACAGAAATGTAATTTTAAAAAATAATTGTATTATATTTTCATAGGAAAAGCAATCATTTCTGTCTTATAACGTCTCATGTATTCTAACATTACCTCCATATCAAAGACAAGGATACGGAAGAATGTTAATTGATTTCAGTTAGTAATCAATTGTTTTATAATTCATTTTTGTTTTTTGAATTAAATTTATTTTACTATTAATTTTCAGGTTATTTATTAACCAAAACCGAAGGAAAAGTCGGTTCACCAGAGAAACCGTTATCCGATTTGGGTTTAATTAGTTATAGGAGTTATTGGAAACAAGTTATACTCGAATATCTGTGCAGTTATGAGGGAAAGGATATCTCTATTAAAGGTATAGGAAAAGTGTTTTTTAAATTTTAAACTATTTCACTGTTCTTCAGGTGCGGCGAAGAAAATAAATTAACTATTTTTTCCTATAAATTATATAAAGAGCTTATAGGGTGAGGGTTAAAACGACATGTTAACATGCTGATATTTCTGTTTAAATGACTATTTTTAAGTTCAAAATCAAGTTTTTAGTGCTATAAATGTCATTTCTATAATTGACCAGTTTTTTAAAAATAATAATTAAACAGTATTCTCTGTATTAGGTCTAGACAACCGGTTTATACCTTAATTTCTGATTGCCCTGATTAGAATTTGTTTTTGCTGTAGAAATTCGCCTTGTTAAACAATATTTATACAGTGTATTTTTTTAGTACGATAAAGGGCACATTCCTCTCCCCCCCCCCTCCTTTGCCAACCCAGGAATCTTTTTTCAATATTAATTTTAATTGATTTGTTTATTCAATTGGCAACAGATGTTTCCCAACAAACCGGTATTAATGCCTACGACATCGTATCCACTCTACAGTCTATGGGAATGTTGAAGTATTGGAAGGGTAAACATCTTGTGCTCACACAGAAAGACATTTTAGACGAGTTCAGAGCCAAACTGAAGAAGAGGAAAAATTTTAAACTAATTGATCCGAAATGTCTTCACTGGACTCCTAAATACAAACAACAGAATCCCTGAGAAAACAATTACTAAATTCACGCAAAAAAAATCCTTATTTTTACTAAAAGAAGAAAAAACTCCACTTTTTTCTCTCTTCACATAAAACAAAAGATACAAAAAAAGTATACAATAAATGAAACAATTTTTGTCAAACAATATAACGAAAGAAAAAAATTCAGTGAATATATGCGTCAAAAAAAATTATTGTTATTTAATATAATTTTTAAACTGTTTTTCTTCACCTCTTCTTCGGGTCTGACATATGAATAGAGTTTTTCATTATTAGATTTATTTCTTTGTATTTATGAGCAAATTATTTCTCATTTTTTTTATACATATATTTTATTTCATTCAATCATTTGTTTTATAAATATTTTTCATTCAATTTTTTTTCATTTGTATATAATTTTCTTTTTCTAATTATTAGTTTTGAAATTCGAGTTTAGGTAAGAGTTTTTCTTTACTCTTAGTTTATAAGTCTTTAATTTTAGAATTTTTTTTTGTCAATTTTTTTTTTAATTCTTCGCAAACAGTCTTTTTGTGATTTCTAAAAGAATTAAAATTCAATTATTATTAATATTTTTTATTGAATGAGAAAGTGTTAGTCATTTTTGTTAATTGAAAATTAATGTATAAATTGAATGAATGTTTGGAATTAAATTTGCAAAATTGAAATAACAAAAAAAAAATTGTTCTTTCTGATTTTATGATTAAAGTATCGATATTTATAGCAACCGGAAATATGACCGAACAGGTCGAAATTGTCCTATTTAATGGTGATTTTTATTTTCAAACTGTTTTTATTTTCTTATTATATTTGTTTTGTTATTATATTTGATCACAACTATGGTTGTAAAGAGTGAAATATTGTGAAACTTCATGAAATGGACTGTCTCACCAGCAGTCAAAATTAGCCCTGGCTTTTTATTGCAAATCCTTGTAGCACTTGATGATTAGTTTCAGAAAAAAGATATACCTGGGTGTTCAGTTCATTCTAGAGGTGAAAATTGAACAATATTCATATTGTATTTCCTATGGAGTGATCACAAATTCCTGCAGAATTTTTCAACCTTTGTCACTATCCGGGTGTGAGGGATATTCCATGTTCTAATTGATATTGAATTCACTTGTACAAGCTCATATTAATGATTCATTCATTACATTTTTATCTTGTTTTATCAATATTTTATTGTTTCAACGATTTTCTTATTTACCAGAAGTTGCGTAACAAATGATTATTTTAGGAAAGACTGACTTATTTTTGTTGATTCACCACAACTGACACGTGACTCAATACTTGTTCGTTTCCTTTATGACCTCTTCATATGAGGGCGGATTGTCATATGAAGGCGGATCTGATTGCTGTGGCAATAGTGTAACGAATTGGTAGGGATTGTATGCAATTTCATCTGATGGAGAGGAGAGTCTCGTCACCAGTTGTGTTGGCGTAGGAATAATAACGGTCTGTCGTGTGGGCAACGGCTCTGCGAATGTTCGATACGCCGACGAAGGACTGGCGTTAGAAGAGGTTTGTATAAGCGGTCGGTGAGAGTTAGCCGAAGGACTTCTCTGTCGGTCTGTTCTCACACGCGTTAAACCTCTTCTATGAGTGCTTCCATTGAGCGTCTCGTTCTGGAGCTCCGATCCTTTTCTCTTGCATAATAAGAAGACATACACATGCATAAGCACTATAATAACGCCAATACTGCACACTTTCACCCACGTGTTTATACCAGTGGTGTAACCACTTCTGTCGTTGGCCTCATTGCCGGTTTTGTAAACACAGACACCTGTCCTCACATTGAACTTATTGTGTTTTCTGCATTTACACAGTGAGCTCCGGCACAATAGATTGGCAGCGCATTCACTACTTTCTGTGCAGATCTGACCAAAAGTCTTCTTTTGAAGACAACTGTCATCTAAATGATAATGTGTTTGCTTACACGTGCAGACACTATTCGCACACTCACTGTTGGCCACAAAGTAGGAGCAGTGGTGGTGATGAGTGCATTGTCTTCCGATCACTCTATAAGTGCAGTCCTCATCGGTTCTGTGGTCGCAGTGACAGAACGCCATAAGTTTGGTTTTGTTTTGCATACTATTATTTAGGACTTTATTCACTAATTCACTCAATGGATGCAAAACATGAATAATGTCTTTAATAAAGTTTCGGCCATTGAAGTTGAATTCTAATCCATTTGTAGCAACACAGTGGGCATTAATACAGGTCTGGTATGTCAGGCATCTGGGATTGACATTTGAGGATTGGAGACAAACACCGGTTTGCAATAGACTATAAGTCGTTGGACAGAAGCAGAGCTCTAATGGATTATAACAATAAATATTTTTGTTATCGCAGTTCGGCTGCAAATGACATGTATTAAGACTATTCACTACAATAGTTGTTATGTGAAAAACTAGGAATAAATAATAGAGTGGAAGCATAACCAACAAGAATATAATAATTGGCACATGGATTCACGTTATCCGGAGCCACATTTAGTTAGCAAACTATAAACAATTATATTAACCTTTATCTGTGTTGTAGAAGAATGGCAGCACTCAGTCGTAGAGAAACAGGAACGGAATGCATGCGCGCAAATCTCTGTACTATTCTATATTAACCCCCGAACAATCTTCTCATAACTGTGAGTGAGTATTGATTTTTTCCCAAATCATCTCAAGTTGAAAGCAATTGTTAGCAGTGTTACAGATTTTGGACCTTTCAATACCTCTTTAGGATATCATCCGACAAAAAAATACATTTAAATGAAAGTTAATATAAAAATCTTAAAATTGTTATAAATTCTGTAAAGTTTCAACAAAATTCTGGTAAAAAATTCATATTTCGTAAAATAAATTTTTAACAAATAATAACAAAATCAATAGAAATTCAAATAAATTTCGAGAAAAAAAAAGAAAACCAACAAAAAAGTTATTTATTAAACAACTATTTATTCTATAGAAAGACCGCAAACAAAACACAATACAATTGACTAAAAGAGAAATATATTTTTAATTACAATAATAAGTGAATTAAGAAAAAAAAGGAAAAATTTAGAGAAAAAAAGACCACAACTCTTGTCGTGGATTTGCGTGAAGGCATAGGAAACCACTATAACATCATTTCGGGATTCCTGACCACTCTATTAGCTCTCATAACAAACTTAATCTTTCGGTCCATATCTTCATTGTATACGGCTTTACATAACTCCCAATTCACTCGACGCCGGGTATTGAATGGCTTCTCATAAGTACGTGTGCGACGAAATATATCGAACAGGCCTTCGCTGCCCATAATCCGGTTGAGGACACGCATAGCCCCGTCCACATCCCCGTCCTTTACTATGACTGTACGGCCGATGAACTTCTCCGTCAGTGCCGACCGACGCAACACTTGTGCCGTTAAATGCATTACTTCTCTCTCCTCTCCTATTAATTCAATTAACTCTTCCTTTAATTAAATCCAATTATTACTGCTATTAATGACTATTTATTAATACATTTAATGACAATATTATTGTATAATTTATAATATTTTAGACGTATTTTAATTTTTAATTATTTGTTTACTTTAAGCACTTGTTTTGGTTTTTCACGTTTTCTCATGGGTTGTTCACAAATTACGTCCTGCTTTTTTTAATTGCTGATTTTTTGTCAATGTTTGTGTGGCATTTTAGTGGAATGCGCAAGGTAAACAGTATTGCAAGGATTTGTTAGAAGGAACTGTATATATTTAGTCAAACACAAAAGCCCTTTAAAACATGTGAACACATGATCTCGTAATTCATTACACACTTGTCCTTAAATTACGTCAAAGGGTTTAATCTTTAATTCAATTGCATTATAATAAAGTGGAGCAAAAGTATTGTTATGTTATGTGTGGCCTCTTATGGTAGTGCAATAATACCTTACTCTCAGTCCGATGTAATTCAAGTTAAATATTAAACTAAACTGTAATTTCAAACAATAATTTTATTAAACTTAATAGCAATTCCTTGAAATGAAAATCAACTAGCCAAAAATGACCAAGTACATTCGATTAAGCATCAAATTCTACGTATTAATTGAAAAAATTAGCTACGTATGGGGTGTTTCAGGGGGTTGTTAGGAGGTGTAAACTTTAGAAAAATCAGCATTAAATCTCATTAAACCAAGTAATCAAATGGAGCAATAGGTATATATTTGTAAAGCTATATCAAAGTCGAATCAAGTCATATACTTATTATTCTTTTGCGGTCAATGGCCAACGCCGACCAGATCCCGACGGTAATGGCCAGAGCCGTGTCATATGTGGTTGAACTGGTCTTTGTAAGAGGTTTAAAAATATATACCTATTGTTCCATTTGGTCACTTGATTTAGCTATAAAAATGGCATTTATTGACCATATTTTTAAAGTTTACACCACTTAAATACCCCCTGAAACACCCCATACGCAGCTAATTTTTTCAATTAATACGTAGAATTTGATGCTTAATAGAATGCACTTGGTCATTATTGGCTAGTTGATTTTTATTTCAAGATGTTCCCTACTTGGAATTTGATTCTTAATCTAATGAACTTTCATTTTTTGTTTGGCAACTTCCGCTTGAGAGACATTCCTACTAAATTTATAATTTCGAAGGTGTTTGGTTATATTAAACAGGGTAACATCAGTATGATTTTTAAGAATTTATCCAATTTTCTTTATAACATTTCAAGTCTTGCTTGCGCATCTCAATTTGCGCATGCTTTTACACTAACTAAATTCTAACTGTTCATAAATGACATTGCTGAATCATTAAAAGGCGCATTTCAGTGCAAATTCATTGATTGTTTTCAAACAACTACTCAATTACCGGTAAATCGATAATCAATATTGATTTAAGTCTTAATTTTGCAAAAAATAACTTATTATAGATATAAACAATATTATAGTTATATAAGTATTGCTTAATTATATATAGTTTTGTAATCAAACCTGAAATTAGTTTTGTAATTAAGCCTGAATTTAGTTATAATAATGAGTGGAGAACAGGATTGGATCCCAATTGAGTCCAATCCCGATGTTATGAATAGGTATTTGTCAGACATTGGAGTTAAGTATTACTCAACCCTATTATGCATTGAATGTCAATTAGTTTTTGTTTGGTTTGAATAGTTGTTTAATTTAAAATCTATTCCCAAAAACAGTTCCCAAGGAGTGGGCGATTAGAGATGTGTTTGGTTTAGACGACGATTTGCTTCAGTTTATCGACGGTCCTGTCCTTTCACTAGTGGTCACGTTTCCGACGGCTGCTATGAAACCAAAGCCAGAGATCGACAGCGAAGTGATCGATGAAAAAGAAAAGAGCGTTAGTTTTGTATTCAATTGAGAAAATATTTTTTTTTATTTCTGATTTATTGAACGTTTGTTTTAAATAAAATCAAACACTTGTATCGACTTATATCCCGAGTTGTGTCCTCTCCTATACATTCAATCATAGAGGCTCAGGTCAGACAACTGTGCACTTTAGGTGGGAGAGGAGAGGGAATACATGATAGGTCTTTTATTACCGGTTAACCGGATTTTATATTAAAGTTCAGTACTTTTATCGGATCTTTTAGTTACAGTAAACCTCCTTTTAATTTGAAAAATCATATTAGCCCCTCTCCTAATGCTAAAAGATTTTGGAAAATCTACCAATAACACTTTCTCTTATATAATAGGATACCAGGGTCATAGCAAGCTCGACCAGGAAAACTGATATTTCTAGAACATTTTTCTTAAAACTTATAAAGGGTGGGGAAGTATAATATTGAACAAAGTATGAAAAGTGCAAGGGATAAAGAAAAATTTGCTTTCGGTTCAAAAATCAGGGTTATTTTTCTCATATCCTCTTGGCTACCCCCGTCTTTTCCCAGCAAAGCACAGCTCATATGACCTTGGAAATTTTATTACTTTATAACCCCTGAGATTTTAAAGTCTGACTAACTGTGCAATTATGCAAATCTAATGCATTTACGATAGGATAGGATCGAGAACATCCCTAACCCTGATATACAGTATATCTACCTCTACTCCTCTGATAATAATTTAAATCTATTTATAATCAAAAATCTATTATTTAATAATATTTTTTTTACTATTGATTCCTTAATTCAATTGTTTTATTAATTAAATAAATCATTAATATATTTAAATTATTTATATTTTCTCTGAGCACAGGTCTATTTTATGCGTCAGAAGGTTGGGGGCGCTTGTGGTACAATAGCACTGATCCATTCGTTGGCCAATTGTAATCAAATCCAACTGAAAGACGATTCTATACTCAAGAGATTTATTGACTCGACTCGAGAGCTAAGCCCTGAAGAGAAGGGAAACCAATTGGTGGCCAACCATGAGATGCGTAGAGCACACCATGTGTTCGCTAAAGAGGGACAGACTATTCCACCGCCGGATGACAATTGTGGCAATCATTTCGTGTCATTAGTCCAAAGCAATGGCATTCTCTACGAACTGTGCGGTGAAAACCCCTGTCCTATAAGTCACGGGAGCACTACTGACGACACGTTTCTGTTCGACGCAGCGAAGGTCTGTCGGGAATACGTGGCCAGAGATCCCGATAATCATAACTTTACTGTCGTTGCACTCAGTCGTCAAAACAATAATTAAAAAAAAATTCTTTTCAAAAGTTTATTTAAAACTAAAAAATATTATTCATTCAAAACAAACACAAAGTGTTTGAATATTTATTTGTATTTTATTTTAATATATTATTATAAGTGTTTGTATTGAAGTGATTTCAGATCACAAATCAAAACTGTATTTTTCAAAATAAAGTGTTAACAGAATTTAGGGATGAGCAATGACTTCAAAATCAGGGGGTATAGGGTACTGATAAAAGCCTCAAACTCACAGGGGGCAGAGGTGCGGGTATTTTTCAACCGTTAAATTCTTGCAGAATTTAATTAAAAACAATGCAATTTAACAGAATTTCGACTAATTTCTCAAGAATTTAACAGAATTTCGACTAATTTCTCAAGAATTTAATAGAATTTCGACTAATTTCTCAAGAATTTAACAGAATTTCGATTAATTTCTCAAGAATTTAACAGAATTTCGACAAATTTCTCAAGAATTTAACAGAATTTCGACTAATTTCTCAAGAATTTAACAGAATTTCGACTAATTTCTCAAGAATTTAACAGAATTTCGACTAGACACTTTCACAGAATATTCTTCAAAAACGGCGCCTTCGACGCCGTATTCTCAAAATTTCTATAGTGGAAAGGGTCCTAATTTTTCTTCAACTCAGGACGGGTATTTTAACTATGCCCTCCCCCCCATTACCCATCAGCAAAAAAATTCTTAAATTACATTGTATTGTAACAAATTTTTAAACTAGGTAAGAGTGCATATGTTTATATTTCGACAATGACGTTCTTATTGCTTTGATCACAACTTGTAAACAGAGTGAATATTCTGAACAAATCAAGAATCTACTCATTTTTTATTCAGCCTTTTTTAAGCACTTTGAACCAGGTTCAGATTTGGTTACTCATTCACCTGAACTGATTGCATGAAATATTAAAATATCATATTTTACTGAAATGCAAATTATGAGAACTTATTTGTTATTACTTTAATTATTTTTTAGAATCAATACAATTTTAGAGCTATGCCAACAGATCAAGTTGTGATCAGGGTGATAAGAAAAATTAGTAATTTCGGAAAGTATGCAAAAATAAGAAATTTCAATAGTTATTTTAGTTTAATAATTGGTATTTGGATATTAAAAATTTTCGTATAAATGATTAATTAAATTACGATTTACAGGAGAAAAATCATAATTGGTTCTTTCCAATGATGCAGGTGGTCATCACCTGGGGGGAGGTTGGGTAAAGTGGCATTACAAATTTATTGAATTCACACGATACAGTATTTTTGGAGAAAGTATTATCTACCTCAGATGGGAAAGTAACTATGCCAAAATCACAGTTTCCGCACATTTTGTGAATGAACTCTATTTTGCTAGATGATATTCAGACTGGAATCGCTTCCTCATCTCTGATTGTGTGGAATTTAATAAGAAGCATTTTAGATAATCATATCACTCTTAACCTTTCTCTGCATTTATAATATAAATATTTGTCTAATCAATTGTAATTTTTCAAAAACAATCAGACGGTTGTAATGCATAAGATATAAACAATTCTAATATGACAATGCAACTACAATCAAGACAATTATAAACTGAACACGATATCATTCCTGTCTTCACTTATCCATATATTGTTAATCAATAGTGTTTTATTTCTCAATAATTTTTAAATACAGTATTGAGTATTTAGAGTTTAGATTCTAATAATTTTAATTATTGTCATTATAAAATTTTAAGATTATGATTCATTAGTAATGAACAATAGTCAATACTAGTTGTTTAATAAGTTGTATCTATGTGTTTGAAATATATTGTTCATTACTAATGAATCATAATCTTAAAATTTTAGAATGACAATAATTAAGATGATTAGAATCTAAACTCTAAATTATTGAGAAATAAAACATTATTGATTAACAATATATGGATAAGTGAAGACAGGAATGATATCGTGTTCAGTTTATAAATGTCTTAATTGTATATTATTTTAACGAAAATCTTTTTTCTCTATTAATAAATAATGAATAATGAATAGACTAAATAATGAGACAGCAATTTATTTTTAATAATAATAGTAACTAACTTGTAAATTAAATATTATGCATCGATACCATTAAAACTATCATTTCATTTAAACAATACTAACAGATATCAAACGATTGCATGTATGCTAATATAAAATCTAAAGTCTAAAATATAAAATTCAAGATTGCTTAATTTTAAACAAACAATTATATCAGAAGTTTCAGTTTTTATTTCTTGAATTATAAGTCATCTATTTATTTCAACTCAACTGCAATCTGAAGTTTATTTCAACTTTAATAATTGTGAATGGCCAAAATCAACTTCATAATGAGTTCACTTCATCTGTTGTTCGCAAACGTGTTATAAATAATTTGTTTATTGATAGTTTTTTTTGAACATTGATTGTAATTAATGATCTAATTTAATAATATTGTGTACTTTATAAAAATTACACAAAGTTAAGAACAATTTATACATCTTGCTACTTAAGAATGAAAGTGTCCAAAAGCAAGCACAAGAAATACTTGTTTTAAAAACACCAATATGTTGCATGTTAATACATTTCAACTTGTGATGATTTTTATAATGCTTATAATCCAAATTCTGACACTGGCCTCAAATATAATAGCTATCAGAATAATAGCCATTAGAATAAAGAAGGAATCAAAATTCAAAAGATTCAACTACCTATTAACTAACATTGCCATATGTGACATGCTAATAATTAGCCGCACACTAACCATACGCTATATATTAATTCCAGTAACAATCTCTAAAAATCCATTTTTGGCTCAAATATTCCAAATAATTGGAAACTATTTGAATGCGACAGCACTTTATGTAATATCGTTTACAATGATTCTGATATCATATAATCGCTATTATATGTCTGCGAAACCTTTTCAATATTCAAGAACCGAATGGATGTCAAATCGACTAATGTTTGCACTCGTATGGTCTATAAGTCTGTTAATCTCAGTGCCCTTTCTTATCAATTCTGATATACATTATTTCGATTATAATCAGATGGCATTTGTTTGTGTCACCAATAGTACCTATAAATTGAACGAGTTATTCGTGAATTTGAATGGCCAATTGAAACACATAACACGAGTTGCTAGATTAATAATTCAATTCATACTGCCTACCCTGGTGATCATCTTCTTTTCTACCAGAACATATTTCAAGTTGCCTAAAGTTGATAACTGCGAGTTGGATTCGAATGGCACAAGAATTTCGATATCATTTAACAGACATTACAATAAACATAATGTTATAATTCGATTATTGCTCTTTACATTTGTATTCATTGCACGGAATTTATCCTTACATTTAAACTCTACCCGATATGTACTTTTACTAATGGTAACCAAAGAACAGAATGTGTGCAATTTGCATGGTTCATTTTTTACTACCTATATTATATTTACATTATGTCCCTCTTCAATTCTGTTCAGCTGTTTTGGATGAGTTGCGATTTTCGAAATGAAGTTAACATTTATTTAAAGCAATTGTTTAGTAGGAGGAGGAGAGTCAGTGCACTTCCATTAAGCTGTCAGAATTCAAATGAACTTCAAGATAGATATTAAGTGACTTATGTTTTTGAAATCTATTTATAACTACAACATCTTGTAATAATACAATATTTATACAATGATGGCTGATATTTTGTGATCAACGCTATATCACGCATACAGTATGCGGCATACTACTTTTTATGAGAGATCTAGTAATGAATCGCATTATTTAAACAGAGGAAATAGGTTTTTACATATAAGATGAGGAAAAGTTATATTTAATTTTTTTTTATGATACTTTACACTGGAGAATTTGGGGATTTAGAATCTAAATTGTAGATTATCATATCGATTTTAAAATAACTTTATTCTCCTTATACTTAATTAGAGCCTTCAATTTAGCCAACTGGGCCAGGATTGAAAATCGCAATTTACTTTCTATGACCCCATAAATGTACCGGACAAATTAATTTTAAATATTAAGCTATCACAGTATATTAAATCTAACTGTCTTGTCATCTTAAAATGATCAAGACAATATAATTTTATAATTGAAATTTTTTGTATATTTTGAATTTTACAATAAAAAATGCAACATATTTGACATTAAGAAGTAAAAGACTTTTTAAAATAAAATATGATTTGCTTGACCAGAGTGTTCCAATACTCATGCTTATATTCACCTGGAGAGGAAGTCATTTTATTGAATCGATTGCTAGTGAATATTCACGTATCAGTTCCATATAGCAATGTCCGTCTATATTTTTGCATAGTTGATAGAGTATAAACCAGTCACCAATTTTGGCCACTCTCATCACTAATTGTAGTTGACTTGCATTTGTAAGACTAGCCCTGGACTGGAGTATTAGATAACGCCAATTTGGAAATAGGATAATAACAAAACGATTCACAATTGTCAGACCAGATATAATCGCCAATAGAATAAACCAAAACCATAAGAATATATAGATTTTCTCATTGATTATATTGAGTGGGAGAATACAGAGAGCATCATAGCGTTGTATATCGCCTGATGAGCCAAAATTATGAAAAGTGCACTTGGTCATACGAGGAAATACAGCCACCATAGGATCCAGACGTGTTTCCTCATCCATTACTGCGTATCTAAAACGTGTAATATTTATGAATTATAATTTCTCATATTTTGCAAACTTATAGGTGCTGTTGCAGGTCATGAACATTTTTGATTAATTAAAATTGCATTAAGTAGGAATGTCTCTCAAGAGGAAGCTCACAATTACAAAATGAACAAGTACATTAGATTAAGCATTAAATGTTTTGTAAAATCTGAAAAATTAGCGGCTAATAAAGTATTTCAGGGGGTTTTTGGGGGTGTAAACTTTAGTAAAATCAGCATTAAATGTCGTTTTATAGCTAAACCAATTGATCAAATGGAACAATAGGAACAATATTTGTAAACCTTTTACAAAGACAAGTTCAACCATATACTACAGGGTTCTTGCCATTACGGTCGGGATCTGCTCGGCGCTGGCCATTTACCGCAGAAGAATAATGAGTATATGACTAGATTTGACTTTCGATTAGCTTTACAAATATATACCTATTGTACCAATTTTTCACTTAGTTTAGCTATAAAATGACATTTAATGCTTATTTTACTAAAGTTTATACCCTCCAAAAACCCCCTGAAATACACGATTAGCCGCTAAATTTTTCAGATTTCAGTAAGGTAAAAAATATAAAATGTGTTGCAAAAAGTAAGGGGAGGTATTTTGTAAAAACCTCAAACCTCAAGCTCAACGGTATTTAAGCTATACCGCCCTTGGTTACTCTTGCTAAATAATTATAGTACTGTAGCTAGTGTTGGCAAAGAGAAAATTTCTGAGAAAGTTTCTCGAGAAACTTTCTAGAAACTTTCTGGAGGAAAAATTTCTCTTCAAAATCTGAGAAATTTTCTTGTTTTTCAAAAAATATAAACTTTAGTTTGAATAAATTTTATTTTACGTATCAAATGATTGGAATCTATCATTTTGATTGAGTCAAATCATAAATATATAATATTTATGAATTAAATATATTGACCTACCATAGGGGTACTTAAAAGAAAGTATAAATGATGTCATGAATTATTAACCTCTGTTTCACAAACACAACGCTGATTACAACAAAATGGCGAAAACAAAAAACAAATCGTTTGCGTGGAATCATTGCAATATTAATGGAAATAAAATTAATTGCAAAAAATGTGGACTTGAAATGTATAAAAACATTTCTAAATTTACTGAATATTGGAAACAATGTAATAAAGAATCGAATGAAATCAGTTATGAGAATTTAAATGAAATATTTCAAAATTCAAATTATTGTACTTTTAGACCAAATAATGACAAAAATATAAATACAATTCAATTGAAAAATAACACACAACAAATAGATAAATATATTGATTCAATTGATTCGTCAACTCAAGAAAAATTAAGTAGGGCATTTGCTCGGGCCATTTATGCCACAAATGTGCCCTTTAATATTGTTAATAATGAACATTGGAAAGGATTTTTCAAAATGATTAAGCCCTCATTCCGTTTACCAGATCGCCATGAACTGTCTGGACATTTGTTGGACAACGAATTTAATTATGTAAATATTTAAAGATAAAAAATTTTCTATGATAGGTCAATGTTAAATTTCTACCATTTCATAAGGTGAGAAATGAAATCGATCAAAAACTTTCTGAATCGAATCACATTTCTCTTGTGATTGACGGATGGAAGAATATCAACAAATATATACAGCTATATCATTTTGGTCATCTGTTAATCATATCCAAAGGCACAAATCCTGATCTTATATTGCTTCTATTTTATTTTCTATAACTCCTACAAATTCTTCATGTGAGCGCAGTTTCTCTCAGCAATCTTTAATTCACACAAAATTACGAAATCGATTAAAACATGAGAATGTTAAGAAATTAATGACAATAAAACAGCATTTTACTTCATCAAAGCGGAAAAAGAAAACTGAGTTTTTTATTGTTATGGACTCATCTGATCAAACACCTAAGCAAATTAATTTAGATGGGGCAAATATTTTAGTTGAAAATGCGTCTGAATCTTCTGATTACATACCTGACGACGATATTATAGATTTTAGCGACTGAATAATTTAGTTAATACTTTTAATACTTTTTTGAATAAAATAATGTTTGAAGTACAATAATTAATTATATTTAGTTTTTTTTGATTTAAAATTGACCTACCATAAGAATCAATAGTATAATATTTTCTCATAGGAATGCATTGACCTAAGAATATTTTTATAACGCAAATTTTATTGAAAATTGATGAAAACTGATAACATTGTTTAAACATAAAATCAAGATATTCAAATTATTTTTAAAATTAAATATTGTGTGTTTTCCTATGTTTATATAAAATATAATCAATTCGATTAGAAGTTGTATTGCAATCAGTACAATGTAAGTTAAAACAATTTGTCATAATGTGGCGTTGTAGTTCCCTCTTATTATTAAATAAGGATCCACAATTATGGCGATCGTTTTCGCAAATCCACCTATTACCTTTTTTGTTTTAATAAATTGAACGCATAATTGTTTCGTAAACATTACGTGTGATAAACCGTTGTGTCGAATTTTCACTGATCCAATGTATCTGGGTCTTAGATTCATTCTATTTAAAAACAAGAACGACTATTATATAGTTTTGGAAAGAGCATGTCAAAGCTTGAAAAAATATTTTTATTATCAAGAAAAATTTTAACAATGATAAGAGCATATGATATCTAGATGA
>JAQFXN010000525.1:0-21182 GCA_034693365.1 Liacarus xylariae | reverse complement strand
TCTTTTTATGCAACACATTATCGAATCAGTCAAACAGATTCTGTTTTGCATACAATTTATGTGATTTCTATACATATTTACAAATAATTTAGTAAATATTTGAACCAATTGTTTAATCAAATGATAAAAATTATTTTTTGTTTATTTACAGAAAACATATTTGAGTGAATCAACTCATATCTAATTTTAGTTGATTTATAGACATTTATTCAAATATCAATCCAAAAAATATTCTTTAGATTAAAATATAAATAATTAGGGATTAATATTAAAAACATGTTTTTGGTCTAAAAATAAGCTCTGATTTATAAAAACCCTAATAAGTAATGTCAGACAAAGATAAAGTGCTAAAGTGTTTAAACTATTCATTATTCCGTTTTTCACTCCTGTCTTCCAAATTCTGCATTAAATTTGTTTAATTCAAATGTAGTTTTGTGTTTGAGTAGAGTTAATGTGAATTATTTATAAACAGTATTACTCATAAGAATTGAATACAAAAATAGAGGAATTCTCGGAATTCTATCACTAATTTAAAGCTTGAATTTGAATATTAAATTAAGTCTTAGTTTTTTTTTCTTATCAATTATTCAAAATATTCAAATCAGTTTAAATAAATTTTAATTGATTTTATTCTTCTTTTTTCTCTCTATTTTCAGTCGAGAATATAATCGGATTGTGTGTCTGTGTTTGGCCCGGATTATTGAAAAGACTTGATCATTGAAAATATGAATTCTTTTATTATTATTTCATTTGTTTTCTCATTTAATATGAATCGTATGAATCGAAAAAATACTTCAAAATATACAGAATATTGAGAAAAATGCAAAAACAAGATCTGCTTTCGACTAATAGTACTTTGTTTGGATGCGAAGGTAAACCCTTTGAGAAAATAAATCTGATTAATAGTACAGAAACAAAATGCGTTTATATTTTGGAAAAAATTCATTTTCTTATTACTACAACGAGTAATGAGAAAATCTTTTGTTATTTGAAATTAATTCTGTTTTGTTTTCTTCTTTGGTTTTTTAAACTAAGTTTAAGTAATAGAAAATCTCTCTTTTCATAAGTTATGATTGAGTTAAGAAAGTTTTTATTATGTCTTATAGAGAGAGTGGAAATGTGTCACAAAAATAACATAAACTTTTTACAGTTAACACATATCAAAAATATAGTTATAAATAAGTATTAATACTTTTTCTACACTTTTGTTCTTTCAAATACATAATTCAAGTTTTATACTTCATTCCCGATCTTCAAAATGAGTTCTGAATTTGAAGTTTCGATATATACAATATATTAGGAGAAAAAACTATTGAACACAACATCTATATCTTATTTTCTGTTCTCAAATAAATTACTGCTTTTATATTATATTTATCTCAAAAAAACTACTGTATTCTCAAATGTAATCAATCAATGATTGAGTTTTTGAGAAAATAAAATAAAAGATAAAACAGTGATTAAAATTCATGGCAACAGTTTGACAATAAGTGTAGAGTCGAAACCAACAAAAAGATATATTAAATAAAATATAAAAGAAAATTATCGAACAGTTGTCTTAAAAATAATTCGATAAATCGAGTGATGATTGAAATAATGGAGAAAATCAATCGGATCTACTGTACAATCATTAAAGTTGAAAACCGATTCTTTAAGTATTGTATACACTATAGAGAATATAAGAGTGCAGTGCATTGAAAAACAAATAAAAATTAGTATCAAATATATTCTGGGTATTATTTTACTTCGCTTACAAACTATTATACTTTGCAGAGTATTATATTCCGGAATATTTTATGAATATTTGTCAAACAAAACCAAAACAACAAAACATACAATTTCATTGAAAATATAGAAATAATTCAAAACATGTCTAAATCTTCAATTTTGAAGAGATATCAAAATCGATTGTTTAAGAATAAGACTTGTTATACAAAGACTGTCTAACACTGGATAACTGAATCTTTGTTAGACTTCCTTATCACTGACCTATTATTTATTTGTGTCCATTCTTTCACGCTTTACAACTATATATTGAATTTATAGTTATATATATCCTTCTGATCATTGGATGTGTTTCTTCCGCAATGTTGACAATACTATAATTTTTATTCTTTTCTCTTAATAAATGTTTCGCAAAACTCAAACAAAAATATTTGTTGGTTAAGACATTCTTCAGGATTAAGAGATTATATATATATTTTGCTAACATACATCCTCTTTATATAATAACTAATTTTTTTAATCAAAAATATAAAACAAAATCAATTTGTTGTTATAGTAATTATTAATTTTAAATCTAATTTTTATAAAAATTTTAAACTTAACTAATCTTTAATTATTATCTGATTGAGTCGGAAAAACTAATTATTCACCCTTTAATGACACTATTTAATCAATATTGAATTATATTCAAGGGTGTTATTTATTTTTCATAGTATTAATGATTATTCACGAGTATTAATGAAGTTTGAGATAAAGGAAAAATTTATTCTCGAAATTTCATTTGATATTTTCATTCCCTGTGATTACAATCTTGACTTAAGAATTAGCAAAAAGTTATTCTTGAGACTCACGTAATGTTTGGTAAAACATTGAATTAAATATCAGGTGCGGAAAGCCTTAAGCCCTGGGGAGAGAGACATTATAGACATTCTCATAGAATGTATATATGAGTGAATATTGCGAGTAATTTTCACAGAATTTCACAAAATATTCTAATTAAGTAAAGATTTGGCTTTAGATGAGACTAAAAGTGGAGGCGCCTCTGCCTCTGTCTGATAAACATTATTCCAAATGTATTTCTTTCCGCATCTTTGATTAAATACAATTATTTGAACCACGAATTCAATTCATTTACCAAACAATATCGAGTTTGTGTTTAAATACCGGTCGAAGAGAATGCCAACTCCACTGACTTTAGACTATAATTGGGATAAAGTTATACTTTTGGTTCTACAGACTGGATATTTATTTAAATTTTCATCAGTACCATTTTAATCCACACCAGTATTATGTTGTCTATAAATGACAATACATAAGAATAAATATATAGCAAAACTCTACAGTTTTCTTGTTATTACATCAAAATATGGACCAAAACCTCTAAAAATTTGAAATTATAATAAACTTAGAAATGAAAATCATTTGTTTAAAATTAAAGTCAAAAATATATATCTTGTACTTGTTTCTTAAATGAAAAATCTAGTAGAGTAGATTTCAAAAATGTGTTAATCCAACTAGACACATTTGTTGGGATCTCCTTTGGTGATCCCTGTGTTTAATTCTAGTTGATATCTATGAGTATTTACTGCTCTTCATATTGTGGCCGACATTAAGTGCATCGCTTGAATAAACTTAGAGTTAGAGCTCATTCTTTGATTCTCTCTTACATTCTTTTGCAGATTTGAAATAAACTGAAGAAACGAATATCAATAGAGAAGTGTCGACTCGTCTTCTCTTCTTTTAGTTTTGTTTTGCAACAAAAATATTCGCACAAATGGATACCACAGACTCGTTCTTCTATGAGAACGAAGCCCTTCAGAGCTCATCGAATGGCAGCAAACCATTGGAAAACTGGTGGTCAAACACATCACTTGCAGTACTTTATGGCAGAAAATCAAATGAAATGCAATTTTATGCCAATAAAAGTTGGGATTTGAGTGCAATCTTCAATGACAGCGAATATGTGCTCAAAATGTCCACCAATGATAGCAATTTAACCATTCCATGGCTCAGACCAACGAACATCATAGATGTGACCACAGATTTCAATGCCAGTGCAGAAGAAGACCTGGAGTGGTGGCAGTGGCCCTCTTGGTATAGAACTCCATATCCCAGTGGTTACACACAGTTATCAATAGTGGTGTTGGCCTTCTTTATCACATGTATTATGATTTTAATAGTCGTCGGAAATATGTTGGTCTGTATTGCGATCGCAACTGAGAAGTCACTAAAACCGGTCCAAAACTGGTTCATCGCATCTCTCGCTGTCTCAGACTTTTTGCTCGGACTCGTAATTATGCCCTTCTCTCTGGCCAGAGAACTAATGGGGTATTGGATGTTCGGTGAGGTCTGGTGTGGTAAGTGTGGCCCCAATTGGTTCTGCTTTAGATTATTATTCAGTAATGAGTTGTGTTTTATAGATATTTGGGCGGCTCTGGATGTGCTTCTGTGCACCGCTTCCATCAATAACTTATTTATGATTAGTTTAGACAGATATTGGTCTATAACACAGGCCGTCAAGTACTTAAAGAAGAGAACCCCTTCCCGGGCGGCCCTTATGATTGCGTTTGTCTGGATTTTGTCTGCTTTGGTCTCTTTGCCACCACTGGTCGGTTGGAAGAAACCCAAACGCACTAATGATTATCCGCAGTGCGATCTGAGCGATGACGTGGGATATGTGCTGTGAGTTTGACAATAGATATCATCTATTCTTTTGTTTTTCACTTAAATTGTTATAAAAAAATTGATTATAAAATCTAACGACTATTGTCTTACTCTGAACGGCCAGGTATTCCTCGATTGGCTCCTTCTACTTCCCTGCCTTTATGATGGTGTTCGTCTACGCGCGTATATTCAGTGCCGCCCGTTCCAGAGCCCGACGCCATATAAAGCAGAAGCGCCTTCACGTCCAGCAGGAAGTGACCCTGGATCCGGCCAAGGAGAAATCCACCACAACCACTACCTGTACGAGCCTTAGCAATCCCAGTCCACCCGATCTAACTGATCAAATATATGAAGGTGGAGATGATGGAGTTGCTGGGTGTAAAGCTCATACACCAGAATCTTCACCTGTTCCTATTTCTTTATGTGTAGGGAATCCCCAAATTGGAGCTCTGGTACACAAGACAGTGGTGGTCGCCTCGCCTACAACTGTATCGCCGCCACAGATCGTTGTCGAAGCAATAGCCGAATCCCATCCCTCGCCCACTAAAGACATTGCAATCATTTCGAATAACTTCGAGTCAATGCCGACACCAATAGATTCAGTGGTCGACGACCAAAGTGTAGTGCAGTTCAAGTGCTTAAAACAGACAACGTTTTCGCCAATTGTTCATCAAAAGCGAATTCCGCCTAAACTGACAATAGTATTGCCCGAAAGTACTTGTGTTCCGTCAAAAGGCGGACAACAACTCAAACAAAACGGTTCTGCCGTTCGAACCACAGAAACCCGTTTCATATCTACTGACGACGATTCCGATGCTATAGAGTCTCCTCTAAGTCGAGACACTATAACACACGAATCAAAAACCTTTTTAAGTGCACCCAAACTATTGAAGTCGTCTTATGGCTCAACACTTAGTATTGCAGACTATGACGACTCAGACTTGTGTTTAGATAACGACAATGAGAACAGTGACGACAACGTCAAACCTAAAAAGGGTAGTGGAAAGGGAAAAGTACAGTATCGCAATCCACCAGTGGTGGGCATCAGGACTATGACCTCAGACGCAGAGCGACACAAACGAAAGATAGCAAAGGCTAGAGAAAGAAGAGCTACTCTTATATTAGGGCTAATAATGGCCGCATTCATCACCGCTTGGCTGCCTTTCTTCGTCCTCTATGTCGTGCGAGCCCTGTGTAAGGAGTGTGAGGAACGCATTCCCTCTGCCTATTATGCCGTCGCCTTCTGGCTCGGGTACTGCAACTCAGGTCTGTCTCTTTAATTAATAATGTCATCAAAATTAAAGCACATCTTCTCATAAATTAATAAATAAGTGGCGAATAATGTTTAACTCTTAAGCATCTGTTTTGCATCACATATTGCATGTCATGTCCTATAGGGTGCCGCACATCACGTTATTGACACAATTAAACATCAAAATCAAACATTTGTTTATATCTACAGTATTATAGCTATACCTATGTGTTTGCCTACGCTATAATAAGTTAGATATCTATTTCTGGACTAACTTTTTGATTGGCTTTAGTTTTCCTGAAATAACAATTTTGATTCATTGATTGTTATTAAACAGAGATGCCCAGAGTAAATATATCAGAAAAGTTCTATATTCGACGTGAGCACAGGGAGATTCATGATTAGGGCATTGCAAATAGGTTTTTATTGAACCCCTTATAGATCCTATAATAGCAGTGAAAAAGGAGTAAAATTGGTTCGTAAATAGGTTTATATTTTTAAAATAATGATAAATAACTCAATAATTAATTAACAGCAGGAATAAGGGCACAAACGTCCTTTGAATTGTTGGACTATTTCATACAGAATTATACCTAACAATTACACAGCAACAATTTCTTATATGTAATTTCGACCTCAAATTTGTCTCCTCCCCACAAGTGACTTCATTGACCCGACCAAAAGTCTTAACTTGTTAGGCATTTAGTCTCTCACTGTATATTCTCACAGGAAAAGATTTCTTTTTTTTGTCTGAATTCAGACATCCCTGATATGTATATCACTTCTATTGACTTTAGTTTCCTATTCATGAATAAATTTCTTGAACTGTAAACTATATCTTAACCATTCAGAAGTCATCAATGATTTTTTTGAGCATTTCTTTTTGAATATCATTTTCAGTTTCTCTAAATTATATCTAAAATCTTTATTCAGATAATTATATGGAAATGAATAAAAACAATTTAGTCTATAATATATTTGTTTTTCTAATTCTATTTAAATTTTTTTAATTACGTTTCTGTCTATGGATTACGCTTTTGAATAAATACAGAAAAAAGATAATTATTTGTTTTTTGAGCAATAAAAGGATAGAATAAAAAGAGATAGGTTTATGTCACTAGAAATCTCTGAGATTTAGTTTCTTTCATTTTATTTTACTCTTAATTTCTAACTCTGAGTACTTGTTTGGCGATTGGATCGTAATGTGAAATAACGTGAAATTCTCGTCTAATTAAAAGATTATTTGTTAGAGAATCCATGTATTCCTTATCATTCAGATGTAGCCATAATTAAACCATAAGTTCTATCGGAACACTATCTGACAATAAAAGGCAGACTAAAGATAGTTGAGTTAACAAAAGGCATGACTACAGCAAAGGTAACAAATAATTGAATCGTCAATAAACCAATAACTGTTACATTAACTGCTGTTCTTTTGTTGGCCACACTTAGTCTCTCATGAAATTTTTTAAATATTTATTTAATAGAATATAAAGAAAGAGACAAAACTAACAAAAGCTTTTTTTGTTTAACGTGTTTTATCACATAATTATAGTCTTTTAGTATTACTTCAGAGAATTAATAAATGAATGAAATAAGTTATTTAATAGTTTTCATTTGCTTTGAAAATATTCTTCAATTGAATTAACAATCGAATCGAATAAATATATGATGTGTTGAAAGAGATTTTCAATAAATAAAAACATGAAATCTATAAAATCATATTTTAATTAATTATATGTTTGGATTGAAAATCGATTCGTGAAATCTACTAAAATAAAAGCCATTAATATATAACAGGAGTATCAATCTTGAAGTATTATTCCTGAAAAATCAATCTAATAAAAGTCTTTCTTTACAATCTAGATTAGATCGTTATTTCTATAAAATATGCATTTTAAATAAGTTTAATAAATGTGAATCATTGTTAAAATTGATGATTTTTATAAATATATGTCTAATCACTGAACCCTTGAATCATTATTTCAACTTTAGACTATTCTCTTAACTTACAATACTATCCTATACATCAACATATTTTTCTGGAAACCCAGATTTTAGTTGCTTCAAGATTGCCTCTGATATATAAATAGATATCTAGTTTTAAATGAATATAAGAGCAAAAATAGTTCACACTTTTATAAGTTTTGATAGAAAAATTATAATTAGTATTAATAAATACTAAAATTGATCCATTTTATTGAATATTCTATAATTGAATTATTAATATTTCAACAGATTTTGATACAAATTTCCAAAATATAATTTTTAATAATTGGTTTTTAAACTCACAGCTTGTGTGCATAACTGAGTAACTCAGTTTGAAGTTAGAAAATAGATCCACGACTTAATCAGAGGATCACATAATTAACTAATTCCTTCACTCGTAAGTAATGAATTGTTCGCTTATTTACTTATCAAAGCAGTTGATCATTGAGTTTCGCTATAATATTCAAACTTTTCAAATTCTCTTATGAGTTAATCATTCAGAAAAGTTAGCAAAAACTGATTTATATTAAAAATGATGCCAAACATTATTCTTCGTCAGATTTGGAGCAATACTCGACTTCATTCATAATTTAACGCAAAGAATGTGAATCATTCATATTTCAGAACTCTATCATATCATTTAGCCATAGAGTACTACATTGGATTGGATTCTGGAATTTGCAATTGAAGGGTGCCTTTAAAACTATCGTATTGATTATCAATAATATTTGTAATTACGTGTCTTCTAATTATTTCAATAGATTTTGTCTTTTAATAAAAGTTAATTACATATTTATTTCAATAAAGAAAATTTATCATAACATTCCAAAAACAAAATGTACACTCAATTTATTTTCAACTGATACTATATGTGAATATTATTCCAATTTAAACGAGAGGAAGGCATTCCTGCATATGATGTAAGAAATGTTTCCAAATTTTGGAGAAGAGGGGTCCAGATGAGGGTATTTTGCAATCGTCAGATTCTTACAGAATTTAATTAATAATGACGTAATTTAACAGAATTGGAACAAATTTATCAAGATTCTGTTTTTTTCTAAGAATTTGACAAGAATTTCATATAATATTCTGAAGACATGCCTTTGGCCCCGTTTTCTTCAACTCGCTATGAGGGCTACCGACCTATGGGGGTATACGGCTAAAATCACAGGGATATTCCGGGCTAGACCCTTTTCCCCATACCAGATAGTTTAATATGAATACAACAAATTAAAGTCTATTAAAAACATTTATATTTGAAAAGTCATTAAATTATTTTCAATTAATCTAAACTTAAATCTCTAAAATTAAAAGTAGGGATGCCCTAAGACATCGAGGTTAGTGGCGGTATAGGGAACTGATGAGTCAATATCATAGAGAGGGCACAGGGTGAAGTATTTTGCAATAGTCAAATTCTTGCAGAATTTGATTAAAAATGGTGTAATTTAACAGAATTTCATCTAATTCTGCAAAAACTTAACAGAAATTGACTGAATTTAGCAAAAATTTCACAAAATCCTGTTATTTTTATAAGAATTTAGACAGAATTTCATAGAATATTCCAATAAATGGCTCAAAGCATTGGAAAAGTAATGAAATATAACTTGGATATCTATATATTAAAATGTTGTTCGCACTGCTCGTTACGAAAAGGTGAAAGGGGATTTTTGTCACTCTACTTCTGAGATCATTGATGTAATGGATAGTAAATGCACATAGTATCATTTGAAAATAAAATCACTGTACAATACTTTCCAGCTCTTTGTAGTGCTGGAAAGCATCTTCCTTTACAGATAAGAGTTTTCATTGGATTTTCTATAAATTAGATGAGAATTTATCTGTGGCTTTCCAGCTTTGCCGTCCAACTTCCTGTTTTTAAAATAAGCTCTCAATTCAATATCAGGACTTTCGTTCTGCTGACGAAATATTTAAAGAAGAGTTAGGAAAGGGAATATAGTTTCTGCTTTAATGAGTCTCAGTATTCAGCAATTATATACTCAAATAATAATTTTATTAATACAATTCACAAAATTATTGAACTAATATTCAACTTGAATGTGCTTTCATACTGAAACTCGTGTTAGAATTAAAGAATGAAGTATTTTCACGTATCTTCAAAGTTCTGATAATGATTTCCAACCTTCCATATGTACTGTAGAACTTATTCTGTATAATGTCTCATGAGTTAATACTAAGGCATGAAATAAATATATAATCTTTTCCAAAATGTTGTGTTGGTGTGTAAGTGGTTAGAAGTAACTTATATGTTAGTTCAATAGAAGATTTGACTTAAGTGTTGTGAAAATACTAAAATTAATCATTATATATTTGGATAAGAAATTTATAGTAAAATTATATGATGGTCACTGGTCTATACGTTTCAATGGCTATCCTCTCGAAAATACATGATTATCACTCATATTTGATTTATGCTTGAAAAAATTGATAATTCATTTAAGATATAACTTAAAATATATCATTGCTAATTAATTATAAATTATCAACTTACTAAGTTAGTAAGGAAAGACTGGTTTTGATTGATCAACTAGTTTAAAAATAATGTCCATATTTTGTATCTACTATAGCAGTACTAAAGTATATAATTTTAATTTTCAAACCAAATTAGTCATTTACACAAGATCAAAAATTGTATTTTTGATTTTAAAAAGTCTAGAAATTGTGATCTCTTTTTAACATTTCGATTATGATTGAGTACTCGAATCATCTTGGCCTTAGCATTTCATAATTCAATTTATAAAGTATTTCTCTTTAAAGCGTTAATAAACTGTTTTCTATTTTATTTTGTTTGCAATTCAAATCATTCTTGAAATAATTTGCCCTTTCCATGACTTTTGACATTATAAGAAATATTGTGCTGATTTCTATTGAAAAATTTAAACAAGACTTTTTAAAAATCTGAATGTAATTCAGATAAGTCTCGTATAGTAAGTAAATGTTTAAAAAAAACTTGTTTAATCTTTCAAAAGAAATATTTATAAAAAATAGAATGTTTTAAATGCATTTCTCAGATGAAAATAGATTTTGTTTGTAAAAAAATTATATATAACTTCTATCACAAAAACAGAATTCATTTGATTTATGGAATTTTCGTGTCATTGAATTGATTTATTGACTTTAGATCTCTCATAAACTCATTTGAATAAATAGAAGAAATATGTTTTGAGTCTATGATTTATATTTAAAATGTTTAATACTTTCTTTCCATTAGAGATCTTTTTATTAAATCAATTAATAAATAATTGAAAATAATTCTCTAATTTATATTATTAAACGATTTAAGTTCTGTTTAAAAGTTATTCTTAAATAAATTCAAACTTTTTTTTCTAATGTTTGTATTTTTATTCTCTTCTCATTTGATGTCATTTGCAAATCAAATAGTAATTAATAACAATTTATATAAAAGTTACGCAAATTTGCATTTAATGTGTTTTACTCCTAATTTGAATATCGATTCACTACAAGAAGTGAAGTCTGCTTTGTATATAAAGCACTGATATTAAGCCTTTTGGAAGATAACAAACAGGGAGTCTCAGTAAATATGCTTTAAGGTATGATATCTTTAACTCAGCACTAACTGTAAAAGTGATTCCAAGTCTTTACTTAAAGCATGAAATTAAAACACTTTTCTTTATATAACTTAAAGATAGAGTTTGTTATTGAATAATAAAGATTCTGCCGATGAATAAGTTTGTGATTCTTTAGGTATTCATGTATTCTAATCAATGGCTGTTCGAGTGGTCGGCTCTTCGGAAATGCATTTTCTCCACATATTATCCTTGCATTTGGTTGCAAATGAAATTCAGATCAAACATATTGATTGATCGGTTGGGCAGTGAATGACAACCTTCTACTCAAATGTTTAACATTCTTATAGGTGACCACAAGACAACAATTATTTGTTCATCGAGTAAACCAATCATTTCCCGCTTAGTATTACATTTATTTAACTGAATTACATTTGATTGCATTTGTTTCTGTCATTTCAGTCCAAACTCTTGTGAATATGGAATATCAGTTGTGAACGAAATAGTAGTATTGATAATAACTACAGTTGTTTATCAAATCTCTAAGTTTAATCAAATGTTTTTAAAAAATACCATGTTTTTAATACCAATTAATACAATCTTCAGTCAATTCATATTTTATGTACACAGAAAATAATTTATCTATTAAATACAAATAAATTAGTTTCAAAATTTGAAATGATTCAAGCAATAATTAACTGATCCAATTAGCGTCTTCTGACCAAAATATTTATAATTGTGCTCTTAAGATATTTTGATAAGATCACATGATAATTGCATCAAATATTAGTGATCTTTTTGTGATACTCTGAGTTTAATGGATTCCAGCAAGGGTATTTCCTCAAAGCTTTAGCGATTTTTATCTGAGGATATCGAAGATGTATTGCATTTCATAGAATTTCAATTATTTTAGCAGTAATTCAACATACTGTATATTGACCAATATTCTACAAGAATCTAGCAGAGTTTCATTGAATATTTTGACTTTTTATGTGAAATAACGTATTAGCGCCAGGGAGTTAGGTTCTCATAGAAGTCCTCGTAAATTTTGCTATGAATTCTATTTAATCGATTTTTTCTCTTAATCATCTATAAATACTGATTGTCTATTATTTAGTCAATGTCTCCGATTCAGCTATAATTAAATCGTTCAAACTTTCAAAGTTTTCTTCTGACATAAACACTATTGACTTTCAATTAAATTTACGCAAAACTAATTCCCAAATATTATTCTAAAGTAAATCTAAATTATTATTATTTTTTTTCTTTTGTAACCAAAAAGCATAAAATTGAATCAGTGCTCAATTTCAAGCCATCAAAAGCAATGTTAGGCTTATTAGTTGGAAATACTGTATATTAAATGAAAAACAATAAGAGTTTTTTTTGCCGATAAGTTTCTTATGTTTTACTGTGAATTGAACTTCCATTCTCTCACAACTGGAACTCATAGTATTTAAAGTCTAAAAGTAAATATCAATTGTTTGGGAATCCAAATAATATATTGTTTTATTATTATAGTTCTCTTAAATTAATGTCATTATATGTATAATAACTCATATTTATAGAGAAATGAATTCTCATTTCAAATGACAAACACGTTCTGTATATTTATTATTACTCGGCATATATGGACTCATTTAATTGACTCTATCCTATCGGGTAATTGAAAATATTATACTCTATTGTATTGTAGATAAGAAAAGAAGGTTTAGATTAACAAGAATAGGGATGCGCAAGAGGTCAACCGCTCTCAAGAGCATAACAAAGTTAAGAGGACACATTTTATAAAGATTCTAAACAATACAACAAAATGGAAATTTCTATTAATAATTTGTGTTTTAAAACTTATATTTTAGTCAAATCACATGAATTCTAGAATAAAATATAGGTCTATTTACAATGGATAGAATTGTGAAGTTTGCTAGGTATTTTTCAAAGTATTCAATAAATATAACCTATATAATATTCTACTTGTTCCTGTATAGAAATATAAGAAACGACTAATATCTAATGATAATATAGTTCTAAATTAATTTTATATAAAGAAAGAATTTAATTAAGATTTATACAGGGGTATGTCATAATCCTGGAACCATTTTAAAACTGACGTTACTTTTGTTAAGTACGACCTTGCAAAATTGACATATATTGAAAAAATATTTTTAAAATTCACTTAGAATTTTTTCAAATAATTAGCAGAACTCTGTTTTAAAACTCAAATAAAAATGGAAGGGGGCGAAAAAATATATTTTAACTCTATACAAGTTTATAGACAAATAGTCTCTTTTCGAAATTCTCAAGCTTAGTAGGGGTGGGAATGTAAAATATACAAATATTTTTATAAGGGAGTCATTTTCATTTTACTTTGCTTGCTAAATATATAAATTAATAATACTGTATGTCATATGTGATTAGTTATATTAACTGAATAAGAGGAAAGTCAATTTTAGGTGGTGGTGGTTCGCTATTATGACCAGTAAATTAAATTCTCGTAGATTTTTGCTTAGAAATCAGTTAAATAACTCTTAAATACTATATTATTTATGAAAGTATTAAAGAAATATCTATTCATATATCAATTTTAAAATTTTGTAACTAATAGACCCAAATATAATAGAATAGGATATTCAATTATTTTAAACCACATTTTTCAAAATCTACGAGAATATACTTTACTCATTAAGACACACAACTGTAATACAGTAGATTTTCTTTATCGTCTATTTATTTTTTAAGAAAATACACATAAATTAATGTTTATTAAACTTTATTATGTTTATCTACTCTATTGATGTGAATTAACGTATATCTAGGTCTGATTTTAATCAATTTTGATTCGATGTGTAAACGAATATTTGACTTTCTTTTTTTCAAATCCGGACTCATATTTCCATTTTCTATTAACTCTAGTAATAATATTGAATCTAGAGGTGGATAATGGGGTGCATAGACAAAATATCCTCCTGTCTCAAGAAAATTACCAAAATTTGACATGCACAGAGATTTGAATAATGTTAAATAACTTTATCATCAATTATGAACATATTATTTTAATGTTATGTCATTTATATTTATTATGTTTGTAAAGGTTATGCTGTATGTATGGCTCAAAGTATGGCCTTAACTAAATAGTTTATTAACTCCCCATCTCTTATTTAGTCTAGTTTGGCTATCATTGATTTAAAACATAACTCATAAATAAGTTCTAACCCTCATTACACCCCTACCATGGAATTTAATCAAAAATTTCTAGAAAAACCTCAATAACTTAACAAAGTGGCCCTTCCTATTATCACATTTATTGCATTTTATTTATAACTTTTTATAACACAATGCCGTAAAAACTTTTTCGAGAACTTTAAAAAATGTCAGAAATTCATAAATTCTTAGAACAAACTATAAATGAGAATTTCTAAACTTTAACATTCAATTCAGCTCATGTCGAGTCTATAATCTTAAGTATAAGAAAATTCCATTCCTTAAAGATATAATGAATTTATTTTTTTAAGTTGGAAATGAAGTTTCAGAACAAAAGACTTGACAAAGTATATGATTGGATAATTATTTTTAATTAATTTTTTTCATATAAAATGTTTGCTAAATTTATTTGTTAATTAATTGTGAAAAGTGAACTGTGCTTTAATTTATAACAAATCTATTTCATCACAATTTCAATCAATAATATTGTAATTCACAAAAAATGAATAAAATAACTAATTTTTGAATTTTAATTTGATTACAGCTGCGAATCCTATTATTTGTAAGTATATCAATGTTTTCTTCATTAGTTAATTTCAACTGATGTCGTCTTTGCTTCGAAACAAAGTGACCAAATTTGGCTGTTCTAAACGGGCTATAGGGTGGGATAAATGGATAAATTGTCTCGAAATTTTAAGTAGGTTATATTGGTGGACTAAAATGGCATACAAATCAATTTTCTGGATTCCGGTTTTTGATGCTAAAAAGTGGTTTTGAGTGCTTAGTTAGTTATAACATAAATCTTGTATTTTAAGGTAAAACTAGCTTGTTTAGATTAAAACCGGGGTTTTGATAAATTTTGAGTAAAATCTAGACAAAAATGCAAAGGAGATTGTCTTTGAAAATTTTCAATTATAGAGATGTATTTTTCGAAAAATTGAGAGTTGAGGGCATTTTGCCCAATTTGGCCACTTCTTAGTTCAAATGTACAAATAATTATTATTTTATTTTTCATTTAATTTTCAGACACTATATTCAATCGTGATTTTAGACGTGCGTTCAGAAAGATTTTATTTAAATGATGGAAAACACTATTAACTACAATATTAGTGGACAAAACTTAAGAAAAGAGAATTAAAATAAATCTAATAATAAATCATAAAACTTAACGACAAATACAAAAAAACTGGAAAAAGCATTGAAACCTCTGCAAAATTAAACATTATTATGAATATTAAAATTATTTATTACAATTACAGTATTATAAGTTGATCTTAAGTTTGAAAAATTCTTTGCGATAGAGTTGTCTTCCGTTTCTCTTATAAACAAAAAAGACTTATAAATTTATAAGTTATATAATGAAAATATACTGAACTATATTTCACTTTCTCTCTATAAATCGACGCATGTTTTCAGCGTATGAGTGGTCAGAAAATAGTTCATCAGAATTGTTGATCAGTTTTCATGCGAAACAATTTTTAAAAGTGCCTCTTATTATGTTATGTATAGTATATATAAATATTATATATATCTTCTATGAAAGAAATCATATTTTCAATTAATGGTGCAAACAATACTCATTTCTCTCTCTATCTTCTCATTAATACATTTAATAATTTTAAAAACAGATTTGTTTTCATTTCAAAAACTTATATATAATTTGTTGGCTTTCTCTGCGTTCGCCGAACTGAACACGAATTCAAGATTTTTAATTGAAAACCTGTGATACAGATCTCATTAAATGATTTGTTAAATAAATAAAAGTTGAAATTATTTTTCATTTGGAGGACTCGACTATCTCTATGTCTCTCATCGATTGGTTTTTTTTGTCAAATATTATAATAAAACAAAAACTATTATACATATCATATCAAATATTTCTTATGCTTTTTATTTATATTCATATTTTTTACTAAATATGTTACCAAGACAAATTCAAAGACCAATGTTAGTCATGAATATTAAAAGAATTTAACACAAAAATCATTATTAATTTTCTAATTAATATATATTTAACTCATTAAATCAGTAAAGGATGGACTGGTCTTCCATCTAATTATCATTTAATATAAAATTATTTATGAATTTAATGTTTGAAAAATGAGAAAAATGTTTATTTAAAAAAAATCATTTATAAAATATAATTTGTTTTTTATCTGTAAATTCAGTTTTGTTCTGCAAATAACTCATTAGTAATTTCACTAAAAAAACCAAATAAATAAAAACTGAATTAATGGTGCTTTTAAGCTAAAGTCATTTAATTGAATACAAGCATTCGTTTTATGGCTCAAAATTGCGTATCAATAGTATTGAACTGAGAAATCATAGTTAAGATTCTGTAATACATATTACTTAATGCTATAGTTTAAGGTTCTTTTATTGCAAAGAATAACCAGAACTCTCTTGTTATTCAATTCATTGTCTAAATGTCTTGATTTCAGAATTGAGTTCTGTTTTCTTTATTATTATCTCTTCTTCTAATTTAAATAAAGCCGAGTGAGTGAGCGATAATTCGTTCATTAATAAAGTCTCTAAAGACAACTGAATAATATTTGATCAAAAAATTACATTTGAATTAATTAAAATCAATAAAAATTAAATGATAGCAAAAAGATTTATAGCAATTACAACAAATATTGACAATTAATTATTTTTAAGTAATCAAGAGTCTCTATTGTAGGGATTTGCTAACTTGTAAGAGGAGTAAATACAAAAATGTGACTTGCTTGATAAAATCAAGATGTCGTTTATAAAATAATTACGATTATTTAGAAACCTTTATTAAAAATTTCAATTAATCATGGCTTAATTCCAGTCATAATTGGCTCGCAAACTAATGCTTTTAAGATTGAGAATAATAAGCATGCTCACTTAAATAATAAAAACCTCAAAACCATTGATCTAAATTTACTCGATAATAATGTTTTGTAGCTGAAAATCTAATAATTTTGACTTTAACTTTACCCATTAAAATGAACATGCATGTATCTTATTTTTTTGAGTGAATATTTTTGTCATTTAATTATTCTGTAAATGAGAGACATTTATAGTTTTGGAAGTAATGAATCTCAATCTAATATCTAATCTAATAAATGGATTATTGAATGATTAAATTAGAAGAAGAAAATTATTTATGCCATACAGTAAGTACAGGGTTAGTACACTCGATAATACAGTTTAACTTCATGTGCCGCAAGACATACAAACATTAATATCAAAAAGCAAATAGAATTTTATTGATTTAAATGTCGTTTAATATCAAAGATATTTATGTTTATATTTTATTGTTTTGCAAATATTTGACCACTTTTTTGCACACATTATTCGCTTAAATCTAATTCTATGCATACATTCATTAAAACAGTATTTTAAAAATTAAATAAAACAAAAAAAGTCAGATCTATTGTATACGCAATGTTTGGACATAAAGATAATTTTTAATATATTTGTTATATTAAAGAAATGAAAATACATTTTGAAAACAGAATTTGTTTTTTTCTAACTTTCAAATAGCATTGAAAATTGGGGCTCTTTTTAAACAACTTTTCAATACTATTCAAAGCAGAGGAAAAACAAGTATTACTGCTTTCAAAAGCGTATAATTGATTGTTTATAAAAATTCTATCGATTGATAATTTTTTCTGTAATAAAAAACAAAGTTTCAAATAATTATGTAAATTAAATAATTGTAAATATTATAACACAAAAATCACATAAAACTAATTTTAAAAAATTGTATATTTGTTCAGAACATTATATAATTGAAACTAATTTAATGTGAATACTAAGCAAAAAACGGCTGGGAATGGGCTTTCATCACATTGTCTATCATTGTTTCCAATTATCGTTAAATACAACATATGTTTTGTTGATATTTAATCTATAAATAACATTATATTTGAAAATAAATAATTGTTAATAAATTTTGATTAAAACGAAATTCTATTTTTCTTTTCTTTTGAAATTCTGGGCCAATTTTTCTAAGGATTAACTTTTAGACTATGGAGTCATTAATAATTATTTCTTCTCTATATTTATTTATTTATCTAAAACTAAATTTAGAATAAATGAGAATATAATCAAAAATCATTATATTTGTAAAATATTTTAGAGTTCTTTTATAAACCCTTAAAAAAGCTAAAATATAAGTAAAATTAATCGACATTTTTCATTAAGAATAGATGGAAATTGGAATTGATTTATGATATCTTTTTTTATAAGAATAAATGAATAAATTCATCAATTTTTCAGTCCATTAGAGATTAAAATTTATTTTATTCAGAATTTATTATATGATATATTGGGATAATTAATTGTCAATTGATCCTGCTATTTATATTGCAATTATTGAATTCAATGAATAATTAAAACATCAAATGGCTTATTTTTTGTTTGATTGATTACATTGATAATAGAGACACATTATTTATATCGAGGTGATATGATTTTCTAAACCCCAACGTCATTTAGGGCATTTTTGTCAAAATTTAAATAGTGCATTTTGCTATTTCTGAAAATTGTTTAATATTATATTAAATACATATAATAGCAAGATTTTATTAAGGATGCCCAAAGTGCTCAAAATCAGGCACTGATAAGGTCGGCCTAATCAGGGGGCATATAAAAATTCCAGAATATGAAAAATGCACAGAGGAAAGTAAGATAAAAGCAAAATATCAGGGGGGTATTTTGCAATATCTCAGACTCTATACCCCTTTGGCTACCTCTGAAAATCTTCTTTAAGATTACTACGTGTTTCAGTATAAAAGGCAAATGTGATGCTTTTTTCCAAATAAATAGAAAGCTTTTTAGGAAATACTTTAGATATTATACTCCATTTGTTTGCTTAAATATACGGAACATTTCATTAAAATAAGAACTTTTTTGTTTATTGATTTTTATTTATCTTTTTACAAATTAACAATAATTAGTTTTGTATGTGCGCACAGCAAACAATCTTACTGTGCAAAAGCACGGCATATATCGCAGCTTACGTTGATTTCTTCTTCTTAGTTTCTTTGTTTTAAAAGAGCACAAATACAGTTAATATTTCAATGCAGTATAACTTTTCAAGAATTTTTCAAATGAGAATATTCTGCTTTATTGGCTTTCATCAAAAACTTATCGAATAAAAATCATATACAGAATATACAGAAAATTCAAATTATGAACTATAAATGAACCTGGATACAAAATAAACAACTACTTGAATATATATTTTATTTCAAGTGATTCTCGACATTCTATTCAAATCCACTCTTGAACTAAATTCTCAATTGTAGTGGTTTTGAAATTTTGAATTAACAATTAAATAACAATTAAAAAGAATATATTTAAAATTACAAATCACTAAAACAATTTCGAAATAAGATCTTAACTTTAAAACTATATATATATGAACATGGCCTTTAATTCTGACCTTAAGCAACCTGAAGAACACTTATATATACTTAAGAAAAATAAAAAATTTTAGTAAATTCAATGAAACCCTTAAGTAATACTTTACGATAATATATATTATTGAGTTGAATATCAGAAGAACTACTTTAGGTTTATCCCAATTATCTGATATATGGGTAGAAAAAATATTATGACTGAAAGCATTGTTTGTTAACATTTAATAACCGATATTTTTTCTCTTTTTTTTATTTTCATTAAATAAAAAATTGAAACCTCATTCCCATTGATTTCAAGTATTTATTTTCTTAGAATCTCATGTTTTGTTTTCCACAAAATGAAAAAAAGTTAAATGAGAGTTCATTTCTGCGCCCTTTCCCTACCTCTCCTTTTCCCATTACTACTACGTTCTGAAATTTTTTCACTTAAAATATCATCAAAATATGATTTATTGTTGGAAATAACGTATCATTTTCTAGAAAAACTATTTTTTCGGAAGAAAATAAAAAAAAATTACATTAAATTTATTTTCTATTTTTATTTTATTTGAACCAAAACTCAAAATTCGCTTGAATTTAAAATTTATTGATATTTTTTTTACTCATCGCCAGAGAATTTCATAGAAATAGTTTTATTTAAATTAGAATATAATATATTTATATTAAGGGTTTAATGAAAACTTTTAAGAAGAGAATAGAAAATGCAGACAACAATCTCAACTTGATAACAATGGCTGTTAGAAGTCTTTTTTGAGATTAATTTTTTAACTGAAGGAAGGAGTTTCCTAAATCTGCCCTTCTCCCTTCTTCCCCTGGTCATATTTGTTTGTAAGTGTGTCCAATGAAATCTATGAAACAATTTTAAATTGTCATATCTTTTAGTAAACCGTCTGTGCAAGGTTAAATTCGAAAAAACAGATAAATTAAAAATCAGCATTATTTGAATTTTATAATTCATTTTAATTGTTTTCATATAACGGCTGGAAATTAAATGGATATCTGTTGACGACATTTAAAATTATAGATTTAATTAATTCGAAAGCGGAGATCCAATTCTCAACGACATAACGACTGACTTAATTCCAAACATTTGGTGATTTTTTAATGTGTGATATTTATTTTGCAAAATCCAATGTTCAATTGATTGAAATGATTCAATATTAAATAATATGCACAAGCGAAATACCAAATTCTGTATTTTTTGAAATATATTTGTCAAATACCTTATAATATAATGCATTCATAGGGATATAATACTATTCACATATAAAATAACTAGATATTTACTATAATATATGCCATTTTTTAATGAATACATTGAATAGCATTATCCCTGTTATGTTTATCTGAATAAATAAAATATGTGAATACAATTTATATTAAATTTTTGTTGAAAATATAATTATATGAAAA
>JAQFXN010000524.1:0-21188 GCA_034693365.1 Liacarus xylariae | reverse complement strand
GGAACTAGGCATGTTTAATTAAAGAAACATTTAAATACTTGTATAGTCTATGTCAATTACTTGTAGATTTTATGTTGAGAGTCTACTTTGAAAATTCACAAATACATATTAAAATATATTATATGCTATATCTGGCCTACCTCTAAATGAAAAAAAAAATTGTACATACTGATTCCATACTCATGTTATTGAAAATTTAAAAATAAATTAAACTAATTTATTTGTTTTAAAATTGATCAAATATAATAAAGTTTGATAATCTAGGAATGCATTTATTTTAATTTTATGTATACAAAAATTACTGTAAAAATGAAGTTTGAAAAATAAAACTTAAAATATGTATTTTTGAATTATTACCACAAAAAATGTTATCAAATTTCTGGAATTCTATTAACACAATAAACAAAAATTATAATAATATCATATGATATCTGAGCAAAATTATCACATTAGCTAATAGTGAGAGTTTTGGAATCTATGCCTGGAATACCAGTCAATCCATTCCAGATATTAGTTAGATATGGGCTAATAGAGAACTTTGGTATAGGATTAGCAATATTGGCCAATGGGTTCCACAGATTACCCAAACCAAAAGTTGGGAGCGATGGCTGCGGAAGGAATGATTGGAATGTCTGATAAGGACTTTGAAGACCTGCCGCTACCAACTGTGCGGTTGAAAGTCCAGTAGAAGCTAATTGTTGTTGAAATTTAGTGGCGGCCAATATCTGTTCGTGAATTGCATCCCCGGCCAATTTCTGACCATTAATGCCTGCGGCGGCCAATTGTTGGAATTGTAGTGCACTCGAGGCCAACTGCTTCTGTTGCAGATCATGGATAGCCTTCTGGTGCTCGTTTAGGCCATTGGCCAATATATGCTGATATTGTATGCCAGCACTGGCTAATTGTTGTGCTTGAATACCAGCCCCTGTCAACTGTTGTTTCTGGAACTCAGTTGAGGCTATTATATGACGATTGAGTGCGTCTGCGGCCAACTTCTGAGGCTCAATACCGGCTGCGATCAACTGTTGTAACTGATAGCCCGTAGCGGTCAACTGGTCAGTCGAACCTATAGGAGCAGACAATGCTAATGAATTGATAGCTAAGAGAATAAGAATTTTAAACATTTTTAATGTTTACTCTTTTTCTATTACTATAGTCTAAGAACTTAGGTCTTCAGCAATAATTGAATTGTATGTGATTTGCAATTGAAATTCAAAACCGGATATTATTAATGCAGTATTTTCTCAATTAAAAATGAATAGTTGAAAAAATATAAACATCTGTTATTTGTATTACTAATTATTTATTAACTTTTAATTAAATTGATTTAACAGTTTTTAACCAATTGATAAAAAATCTTATTGATATTTGTGTAGATTTGAAACAAAATTAAGTGCAAGATTAAAGAAGTTTCTTTAATCTTAATAAGCTTAATCCGTGTTTCAGTATAATAGACAAATACAATCGAACATTGAGTCAAAAATTCTGCAAAAACATCAATTACTGTAGGAACTATTTAAATAGCAACCAGCTTTATGCCTTATACCTTAAGGTTGGTTGCTATTTAAATAGTTCCTAAAGTAAGTCAAATAAATTATTTTATTCATAAAGTTTGCAAAATTACTGACTAAATGTTTAACTGTTTTTGTCTATTATACTGAAACACGTAGTAATCTTATTAAACCTAAAGAAGTTTCTATTAAATTCTTTCACTTTATTTTGTTTAAAATCAACACATATTATTTATTTTGTAATTTTTTACGTAATAAAAAAAAGTTATATTTAAAAATATTTTGCTAAAAAGATTACTTTGAAAGCTACAAATTTTAAAAAAGACACTTTTAAGAAATGAATTTTTTTGGAATATTCTATAAAATTAAAGTAAGAATTTTTCACTAATCAAAAATTGAGTATAATGTTTGAGTATATTTATTGAAGAAGTTTTGTGTAACGTTTTCATTAGTGTAATCAATTTCGCCCACTTCTTGTGACCATTAACTTTCTCACCACAAGTTGTTGGTATAATTGCATTATATTTCGCTATAGTTGGTATTTGCGGTTTTATGAATGGCCACAGACCTAGAAGTCAAAAGGGGGGGGGGGGGTAGTGATAAGAACCTGAAAATCACAGGGAAGTGGAATTTTTTACAATCGTCAAATTCTTGCAGAATTTAGTTAAACATGACGTAATTTAACAGAATTTTAACCAATTCTGCAAGAATTTAACCGAATCTGAAATAATTTTAGCAAATTATAATGAATTCTGCAACAATTTGACATAATTCAAGCAAATACTTCTGAATTCTCTTAGAACTTAACAGAATTTGATAAAATTTTCTAAGAATTTAGATAGAATTTTACGGAATATTCCAAAAAACGCGAAGTATTTTACAAAATTTTTTATGGGGGAGTCGTCGTTTTTTTCATCACAGAGGATTATTTTGGTCATTTTTCGGAGACAGGGGCTATTTTGACTATACCCCCCTCATTGTTCATCCTTTGTTGTATATTTCGCTGTTGTTGGTATAGTCGTATTACAGCATTTTCATCAGTGATATATAGATAAATGCAAGTTATTTCACTAACATTCAAGACTTACATTACAATACACGCTATTTATTGGGTTTGAAAGTAAATATTATCCAATTACAATTATTCAAAAATTGCAACAATATTTAATCATTTGATTACTTTAATTGAATTAAAATATGAGTCAAACATAGCTATACAAACAGAATTTTTATTGAATTAAAATAAACAACTGATTAACTAAGAATTTATAAATATTGTAAATGTAAGCTCAATATGTTTAATATTCTAAACCAGCTACTAGAAACATCAAGCTTGATTACTTCTGATATAAATGTTAGAATCAATTATGGAAGTCAAAAATGGTTTAGCCAATTGTCGTAAGTATAATTAGAAACGTTTTAAAAATTCTAATTGATGTAAGAAGTTTAAAATGAAAAATGTGGAACAAGTGCAGTTTGTGGAGAACTTGAATGAGTTTGATGAAAATTGGTACAGAGGTGTAGTCTTGCATACTGATCATGAAAATGGGCTTACTTATTTTGGAGCAGATGTCTTGTTCTCGAGTTTTGGCTAAACAAAGATCACTTTATTAGCATTGAATTATAGCAAAGGCTTTTATTCAAAAAAGTTTAAATTGCTATGTTTTGTAGTATTTTAATATTATCGTGGAAGCACCTAACCTAGGGTCAGTGTCTGAATTGTGTACACTCGGCTATTCAGGATAACTCTTTACCTTACCTTATTTAATTGATATATAAATGAATATAAATTTTTACAAATGTAACAAAATTAAATATTTGATTTGATGCGCGGTTTTATTCATTTGTTGTTTTAGTTACTGTTTTTCTTTTTGAGCTTCAATTCAATACAAAACTATTTTTGTTCGGCCCTAACTGGGAACAAGACATCGGCCCAAAAAAGAAGCCTATTCACAAGATCAGCATGCAAGACTACACCTGTGTGCCAATTGTCAACAAAATCATGCAAGTTCCTAATAAACTCCACTTACATACACCCAAATGTGAGTACCAATGCTTAAATCGAGAAAACAGTCGGCTTTAAAAGTAATAGGGGAGTTTACAAAATTTGAACGTGGCCGGGGATATTTGGCCATAACCTCTGGATATACCTACAGTTAACTCATTTGAAACATCTGAACAAAAAAAAACTTTTAAAAATTCAACTCTTAATGAAAATGAAATCCAAAAGCATTAATATTTTAGTTCAATAGCTGTCACTATAGTGTAAGTCAGACTTCAGACCAATAGTCGTAATTAATGAACGGAATTGAATGACAGAGTTATGACAACAACAAACACAACAACAGAGAGACAGAAAAAATAGATTAAAAACAACTAAAAACAAGTGTTTGTATTGATATTTATGACCGAAACAAATGAAATAAACCAATAAATCAATAGTGGATTCAATTAACAAATAATAATCAAATGAATAAATAATAATAATTAGAAAACATAGCAATCATTGGATGAGAAGAGCGAAGGAATTGTCTGAAAATTAATTATTTATTTAATGACCGAAAACGTGTCGCAAAACACGAGAAACGCAAAAATCATTTAATAATTAATAAATCATTTAATAAATTATTTTTTAGCAAACATTTCGATGCAATCATTGCTTTGATTTGAAGATAAAACTGAAGATTAAGTTATTTTTTTCGTTTGTGTTTTGTTTGCGTCACTTCTCCAGACATCAGTTGTTGTGCTGTTTTCCCACTGTTTTTCTCTGGTTTTTGGTCTCTTTTTTCGGTTAAAAACTCTTATTTTTGTTGTTTAATCTCAATATTAAACCCATTATTAAGAAGTAATGCCATCGAAGAAGAAGAAATATAACAGTCGTTTCCCTCCGGCGAGGATTAAGAAGATTATGCAGTCGGACGAGGAGGTCGGCAAAGTGGCCCAAGTCGTGCCTATTATCATATGTGAGTCCATCAACACTACGATTATATTTGTCGTTGTGTTCAATCATTTTTGTATAATTATTCCTGTTTTTAATCATTTGTTTATTATTTTACTGAATATTATGTAAACTATAGATAGGTTTCCCTCTTTTCCCTCTCCTTTTGGCAGTTTTCATATGAGAGATGATTGCAACACAACAGTTACGCCTGTCATTCACTACTGCAGTAATGTTACACATCTCTCCCCTCTCTTTCTCTTCCCTTTCCCTCTTTTGAATGAATTGATTTAAATGTAATTAATTTTATAATTAAATAGAATTTTAAAACAATTGTTTTCATTTCAATGTCTGTGTATTCAGTGTTAAGACAGACCTTCAGTACTGAACAGAAGGTCGAGGTCTCTGACAAGTGATGCGCTTTAATGTGCTTTTTTAATAAATGTTTTCCTTTTATTAATTTTGTAATTTTAATAATTACTTCATTTATTTTTATAGCCAAAGCATTGGAGATATTTGTCGCCCAATTACTCAATTCCTCATCTAATGTCACCCGAAGTCGAAACGCACGAACACTAACACCAAATCATATGTTTGTTTAAAATATTTTTGAATAAAATTTCACTAAAATTTATAGATTTAGACTTTGATTCAAATATAAGTAAAGTTTGCAAAATTTCATGAAATTTAAAACATGAATTAAAATTTCACAATATTTCACTCTTTGCGACCATAAATATAAGTTATGTCTCTCCTATAGAATTATAGTTATATTTTACAGTAATAACAATTTTAAGCCATTTTCTGTTATCAGCCCCTAATGGCAAGTGATTTATGGGTCAAATAAATTCTATTACAAAATTATTTGACTTATCATTAAAAAAAGTAATGAAAAGCTTAGAGTTTATAGAAAGAGACGTTTGCTGTTGAATGGAATTTATGTCTAAATCTATTGATTAAACAAAAGTTTTAGTTATTTATAAAATTAATGTTTGTTTGCAATCACTTGTGCGACACAAACAGAAAAGCATCGATTCTTAGCGACGATCAGTTCCACTTTCTTCGTGAAATTGCACAAACCATACCAGACGTCAATCCGGGCGCTGAAGCAGATGAGGAAGAGGGGGCTGCGGGTTCGGCCACTGGAATGGCCACCACTCCTACCACTGCCGGAAGCTTTTCTGCCACCGCTGTTCCCCATATGTCTGTCGGCCACAGACAACGCAAAGCATCAGAAAACAGGACCACAACAGCCACCATAACATCTCAATCCTCAGGTCATGAGTTGTCAGCCACAGGACAGGCGGCGACCGCGGGGTTTAGACAGAGGGGTCGACCCCGGAAGCGACCACTCGAGTCACAATCCTCGTCCATTTCTACAGTCGTGGCCACAGTGGATGAGCCCGAAGACGACGAGGAGACTGAAGAAGAGGAGGAGGAGGACGAGGAGGCAGAAGACGAAGAGGAGTGCCAGCCATTGAAGAGTAATAACAATAACATTAATAATCGAATTATGAATAGTAATCAACAAATCATTAGTAATAATAACTTCAATCCAATTAATAATTATTATTATTCAACGAATACTATTACAACCCATCCATCCATTCAAGTGTCGACAATTCAGTGTATGTCCAGTAGTTCAGTGGCCGCCTCTTCATCAGTCACAACAGCCACAGAACATTCTATGACTCCATCGCTTGTCCTTAAGCCACAGAAGGGGGCCATCGATGAAGACGACGATTACGACAATTGAATTGTTTTTAAACAAAATATAAAACAAAACAAAAGAGAGAGAAAAGAGAAAAACTGTTACAAAACCACAAATAGTTATAGTTTTAAAATATTTTCAACACTTCTTTTTTTAGCACAATTAAGATTGCATTCATTTTTCCTTCCTTTCCGTTTGTTATTTGTGTTGTTTTTGTTCGCAAAAGAAAATTAAAAATTAAATTCACATAAAATCATTGAGAGATTAGAGTAAAAGAAAAATTGTTTAATTAATTAAAATATTGAGAAAAAAAGACAAAACAAATCATTTTAATCATTGAATTGATTGAAAACATTTTAGAATTAGTTTTTAAGAAAAATTATTGAATAAAAAACAGTAATTTTCACACAAAACACATACACATTATGTTATTTTTTGCAAAAATATAGAAAAACATTTTTGTTGATTTCATAGCCAACAAACAAAATCCACACAACTCTTCGATTACATTATATTTTTTTGCCCCTGTTTTTTGTGTTTTGTCCTTTCGGTGTTTCGATTATTCGGTTATAAATTTCAGAGAAAATAATAATAAAATATATTTATAATAAAAAAATATAACAAAAAATACTCATTTTCTTTGTGTTCAATTCATTTCTACAAAAGAAAAACTTAATAAAACAAGAAAAGTTCAAAAACAATATACTCAACAAAAAAGTTAATAAAACAAAAGACAAGATTTTTATTGATTTTTCTAATAATTAAAAACAAAAAGATTTCAATTGATATTTAAATGCAATGATTTTTATTTGAGATTATATTTAATATAATTATAATAATAATAAGAGGATTAATGAAAAGTAAAGTTCTTTATATAATAATAATTGCCATTAAATGAGAATCGAGTTTAATGAACGCAAAGAATATTATTGAATAATACTATGATTTTGTTTGAGACAAATAAATGGGTTTTTCGCGAAACTCGAATGTATAGACAATGGAATGTATTGGAGACATAAGAATAAGTATTTGTTTTATGTAATAATTTAGAGAAAATAATTGACAAATTCATTGATTAAGTAATTGTTTTTAAAAAAATAGAAAAATTAAAATTTTAAAAAAATACTCAGAAATTAAGACTTTGAGACTCTGACCGACAGAACCAATAATAAAAAGACCCCAAAAGAATCACAATTTGTTTTAAAACTATTACTACGAGTAATAGTAAACAATTGTGTGAAACATACAAAATAAAAGTTCTCTCAAATCGTAGTCATAATTAACAAAACAAAACAATAGTTTTTTTAGACAAAAAAATTGGAAAAAAATTTTAAGTTTAAAATTAATCTAAAAGAAGAAAAATTATTATAAACTAAAATTGAGCTACACTTCAGTTAATTCAAAAACTCATTCACAAAAACAAAACTCTTCTGTAAATTATATAAACAGACAAAAAAAACAAAACTTAATTTCAAAAATAAACTTTTGATACACTCTTTTAAAGATTCTTAAAGTAAACAAAAATTTGTTTAACAAAATATAAAAAAAAACTAAATGAGTATTATTTCATCAAAAAAAAACATAAAATAAATCGCATTTTCTTCTCCCCTTAATTGCATTGATTAAAGACATGATTATTAAGTATTTGATTACTCGGTCTTAAGAAATATATATTTAAGTATTATATAAGTGTTTGGTTGCGAATAATTTTATGAATTCTTTTCATTCTGTTGTGTCGTTTCAGACGTGGATTCAATTATTGTTAATCTTATCGTTGGATACATTGATATTATTGTTAATATTGTTGTTATTATTGGTTTCCAATTGAATCAGTTTTGAGTGCAATTTCTGCATTTGCTGTGGATTACGCATCAGATTATGTGTATTGTCGTCCTGTGCAGAGCCAACGCACACGTCTGGGGTCTGTAAAGTGCTCGACACCAGAATATTGTCCCGAGAATTGAGTAAATTCTCTCTGGAATTACCTATTGATAGATTAGGTCCCGAATCCATCATTACTGACATCATTGACATTGAATTAAAGTTAATATCAGTCAAGAGTTCGCTGGTGTCGATGTCCAGACCTAAAGAATCAAATTTTTCCATCACTTCATCTGATATTTCGTTTGTATTAACGTTAAGTGAATTGCCGTTATTTGTATTTAAATTACTGTTTGTCTGAATATTATTTGTGTCACTATTGCTGCTGTCGTACAGAAATGTCGTACGTATTGGTGGTGTGGTATCTGTGGTCTCCATATTTGCCATGACTTCCGACAGTGTTGTGTTCAATGATTTGGTAATGTTTTTGTCGATTTGTTGAATGTTTGGAATGTTTGGTATTATGAACTCTGGCTGTTGTTGTGTTGAGCACTGAGACAACTGTTGTGAGGACTGTTGCGACGATTGTGATGAGTACTGAGACGGTTGTCTGTAGTCTTGAGATAAAAGTACATCCATTTGAGGTCTGAGTTGTTGTTGTTGTTGTTGTTGTTGTTGTTGTGGCTGTGTTTGTGATAATGACATGAATTGTGAGGCAGAGGACCAGGAGGTGGTCGTCGCGGGCGTTACGTTCAACTGCTGTTGCATTTGATGCTGAGTATCAACTGTTGTGCTTAACGGTTCCACCTGTTCGGTCAAACAATCAAAATTCAATAAATATTTACTCAAACCAATTGTTGAGAGCACAGGGATTGTAGATTCGAGTTATTGTTAGTTAAGAATAGAGTTCATAAAAGTTAAAAAGTTATTAAAGTAAAGCATTTAAACGATTCAAGTGTTGATTGAAAGACAGGAAATAATTCAAAGGAAAAAAATATACAGTAATTGAAACAAAAAATAAATAAAATATTTAAGAAAAATAAATATTAAAAATCAAAAACAAAAATATTTGAAATAAAAATAAACCAAAAGGAATGCATACTTTAATACTAGTGGTCATACGGGGCACGTGAATCACTTCACGTTTGGGCGACACAGGGTTAACAATATTCGGACCCCCAATACCAGACTGTTGTCCACTCACTCCAAATGCATTCTCTCTGAGGAACCTTTCGAGAGCCCCCTCTTCTATCTTCTGGCGTTTGCGGGTCAGGCCGTCCGGATCCACCTCTTTGGGCAACAGTTGAAAGCCCCGGGGGTCAGATAGACAGCCGTCTGAAGGTCTGCGCAACTGTAGCTGCACTGCGACGGGTTGGTTGATGTTATCGGCCACATAACGGGGCGTTCGGAAACATATGGCCACCTGCTTGTGCACATCTCCCGGTCCAAAATCGGCAAACGCTTCCCATACTAACTGTCCGTTCACTTCCTGATAGAAGCGCACCTGAATGTCATCTTTTGTCACTCTATCGCACAGTAATATAATCTCTTTGCCTCCATTACAGGGCGCCGAACAGTGCGATAGCTTTGTTATAATCAGTTCTGTCATCGCTTCTAAACGTTTGATAAATAATAAACATATTTTAAGAATACAATCCATTATTTCCCGAATTAATTGACTTTAAATTGAACTCAAAATTTAATTATATGGCCTGTAATAGACCAAACGTGACAGGGCTTAGGGGGTAAACGCAAAATACTACTGAAGCATTGCTGAATGCAATCGCGAGCATTTCAGCCAACACAATTTCTACTCTACTTCCCTGTGCATATTTCATTTCTTTAATTTTCTTTACTCCTACCCAACCCATCAATACTCTGAGCAAAGATACCCAACTGATTCGGTGGAGTATAAGCAACACTGGTGTAACCCAGAGAACTCGTACCGCATATTCAATAGCCCACCCCTACTGTAATCAAATAGCTGTGCAAATACCGAGTTTTAACACTAATTAGAACTAATATTAATGTAAATAAAAATGAAATCTAAGATCAAGAAAAAAAAGTCCTGAATTTAAATAAAAAGTGAGAAAAAAATAAAAATTATTATTTTCATACTCTTGTCATATATGGGATCGGAAACAATCGGTGCCAATGGGACACTGAATTTGTCCTTTTCTGGTCCGGCGATAAACACTTGAAAACAGAGTCGAACGACATTCAGATCAATACTCGATGACTGAGATCTGTGATTAAAACCGGCTATAAATGAGAAAAAAAGACCAAAACATATAAAAATCTTGAATTAAAACAAACTTTTTTTAAAAATTATTTTATTTCAATCACTTCTTTAAGGAATTGATTTCAACAGTTTTTTCTTTCTTTTCAATAACAGCACAAGAATTTATATTTTCGAGCGATATATTCGTCGGAATAAGGAGTAAAAATATTTTCTAATCATACGATCGGCCAAACAGTTATAGACAACATTGACCTAATAATTAATTGCTAACTAACAACTAGTGCTGTTAATGAGTAATTCATTTTTCGTATTCAAAACTAAAAATTCTTGAGAAGTCGTTAGAAATAAAAGTAATAACAGTTTGAATAAAATTAAATATAAATAATTAATTAATAATATAAAACAATTGGTTATAATAATAAAGAAATGAATAGAAAAATATCTCAATTGGAAAAAAGGGATAATAATTGTGCAAAAAAAAAAAATAAATAAATAAGACAATTAACTAATAAATCAGATTCAAAATCAAAAGTAAAGGCTATTCAATAGCACTATATTTTATATTCAATTAACTATTATTTTTGGTTCAAAAAAGTGAAAAAATCTCACGAAAAAGGGTTAAAAACACATAAAGTGATAATTTATTAATAAAAAAAAACCTATGAAATAAGACTTTGCTGTTAGCTTCCGAAGTGCGAGACACAGAGGGAAAGGGAGGTCTTTAAACAAAACAAAATTTATAATAAATAAAAATATAAATAATTGAAATCATTTTATAGAAATTGAAAATAAAATCTAATTTATATTTATATTGAAGTCAAAGCAATGAATGTTTACTTCTGAAGGGATCGACTTTAATAGATTCCCGTAGTTTAAGACTGTCCTCAATGTCTTTACGTTTGACACATTGAATGCCCAGTGAAGTGAAGGAACAGACCATATCCTGGTTGTTGATAACCATAGTGCACACGCCTTTCTTACAGCCCTCTTTGCCCACGAGATTGTGCGGATGGGCTCTATAGGGCTGGTCTTTGGTCACACACGACACCACAACCACTGCCTGTCCCCTATAGTTGCACACCTGTATAGTTGGATATGTCTTATTGTCTGCTGTGGCCCCCGAACCCGGTATAGAGCCGGCACTTCGGCCCTCACACTCGTAGCGAAACCTTAGCGCACACTTTGCCGGCTGTTCTACAATACGTACGTATGGCTGACCACCAGTGGTCGCCGCAGAAGACGAGTTCGCTGTCTTTGATTGACTCAAGTATTGCTCCATTTTTCCCCTTATTATCACTTTTTTTGGTCGACAATTGTCTTCACACTTATATTGGCTTTGATTTAAGACACGATAGAATTGGCGTTAACTTTGAATTTCTTTCATTTGGTATTATTTACTATTAATTAGAGTTTTAAACAGTTGTTTATATTATAAATAAATTTTTGCCATTTTCTCAACCATTAATCTAATTATTACTTATTTTCTGTCCAACACTGCATTCAATCGTTTTATTTCCCAATTTATTAGTAAATGATATTTAATTTTCTGGTTTTCATAAACTCTGTTCAGAAAAATAAGAAGAAATAAATCGTTAATTAATTAATAGTAAAAAATAAATAAATTCAATCAAAAAAAAGTTGCAAAAAAATGGACAAAATTTTTTGCTGAAATTCAATACAAAAGTACTGAAAACAAAAGCACAGCAAAAAAATATTAGACTTATGTTAAAAACATATAATAATTAAAAATACATTCAAAACATGTGATCAATGAATGAGAAAAATAATCAAATTATTTGAAAAATAAATCTCAAAAAAACTTAAATAAAAAAAAGTTCAAAAATATATTTACAAATGACTTACGAATTGAAATAAATATAAACTTTTTGTTAAATAATTCAAACAATATTTTATTCAAGTCTTAAATCCGAATATAAAACCTATTTATTGTTAAACTAATTATTAAATATATTTACTATTAATTACTATTAAAGCAGTTTTATATTAATTAATAATTAAATAATAAATAATAATAACAACAATAAAATCGTTTCTTCTGTTTATTGTCTGTTGTTTTTGTCACAGAAGTGATGCAATTGGGAGACCATTGCGTAGTATTGCAACGGACAGAGTGTGTGCTGTCTATTGAGGAGAGACTCAGAGTTCAGTTTGAGAGACCGTTCATAAAATACATGTCCTTTTTATACATACAATCAAATATCGCATTCAATCCGTTTGTCGGATACACAACAGAAACAGACAGATCTGAATGAGTATTGCCATAAGAAATGCAATCCATTCTCACTCCTGTCCCTCTCTCTCCCTCTCCTTTCACATACATTGCTCTCTATCTGTCCCTCTCTTTCTTTCTTTGCTAACAATTATACACAAATAAAGTCTTGGAATACATATATAATGAAACTTACATTGATTTTTCTGCCAATTTCTCGATTACTCCGATACAGTGGCACATCAGCACAGATACTTTAACAGAATAAGTGACAAGAAACAAATTGCTGTGTTCTTTGAAGCTTTACGCTTGCACTTGATCCAGGTTTTAATTTTAGCTTCTGTTTTATTTTTGAAAAAGTTGTTTGATCTTTGATTATTGATTATCTGGTGTTTGGGTATATATATAAACCATCCTATGGTGTAATTTCATCGTAATTTTGTTAGGCGTATATCCCAGGAATACGTCACACCACTGACTGATACGTCACGCAATGTTGTTTAGATTGGACCAGACTATGACATGTGATGAAAATTAAGATTGAACGAGGAGGAGATGTTAATTGTCTTCTATTTTTAAATTAATATTCATATTTTAACTTCTATTATAATTCGTTCGGATGTAACAGAAAATTATATGAATTGAAATATTTTAAAACTTTTATTCCGCACCAAAACATTAAGTTATAAATTATAGCTTTAATTCTTTAATTCAACATAAATACTTTGTGATAATTGTAAACTTATCTAATTTTAAAGTAATTACCTTTTTTCTATCAATATATCTAGACACACTTTTCTCACTGATTAGATATTGTTTTAGTTACTTATTCTTATAGATTAAAAATTATTTATCAATCAGTTTTGATAGAAAATTTGATTCTTGACTTTTATCTATTGATTATTGAGTTCTTTTTTTAAGAACCGGTTTCACAGTTATGTATAGACTTATTAAGAACAGTCTTACGTATTAAGTTAGTAATTCCCCACTTAAACGAAAAGAAGAAAGAGAGGGGAGGAGAGAGAGAGAGAGAGAGAGAGAGAGAGAGAGAGAGCAGATATGACCTTTATATAAAAGGTTATAAGTAGACTATTCAATATAATTGCTAAAGTTTGCGAATATAGGTGACACTGCATATGGGGAAAACTGTAGAATCTATTCAATACAATATTTTATATAGAATTTTAAAACATTGTTGAAAAACATAATTGCGATAACAAAATAAAATAAAATTAGTATTTTGTTATTCAACTAATGCATCTTTAATTATACTTAATGTCTAACAAGTAAATTGTTATACTATCAGCTAAGTTGGCAATACATAAATTATATGAGTCTGACTTAAAAGTAAATACAAAGAATACCATAAATTTTAAAGACGCTGGCTTAATTTTAGTTTATTAAGGTATAAATTGGCATGGTGGGAGGTATTTTAAAATTAAAAATAGAAATAATTTTTTTTAAATAGTTTATTTAAAATTTTAAAAATAGATAATTAATTAATTTAAAATTTAAATCAATGAAAGAAGTTAGATTAAACGACATTTTCACTAGAAGGTGGGCTCTATCCAAGCCTGTTCTGATAGGGCTGTACTCCCTAATCCCTTCTGGCTATTCTGTCTGAATTTATTAGATTAATAGATACCTAATGAGAGGCATAATTTATTAAATACATTGTTACGTCACATAAGAAAAGGGAATTTACGTGTTGGGAAAATGCGATCACTAATAAAATATCTATTCACTTTTTCTTTCTTTCATTACTTATCTATCTATAATCATCTAATCATATATGTATTAAAAAGAATAAAAATCTAATTTTAGAATTAAGAAAGTTGTTTTCATAAAAAGTTGTGTTTAGCAGAAGAGTCAAAGTATCTCTAACACATTGAAAAGAATTATATAAGATTTTAGGGATTTCCCAATTAGCGGAAGTTATCCTAAAGAGCTCAGGGATGGAACTGCATATATTAGATATTTTATGTTAAAACTTATTCACTTACTAAGTCTCACTGTATATAATTATTACACTGGGTTTAAACAACTTTCAGGTGTCTTACAAGCTTGTTAAAAAACCTTTAGCACACTTATTGTATTGTATTGGCTTTTTTATAACATTGATTTTCCAGTTAATTGAAATATATTAATAAAAACATTTCCATTTCAATAAAGTTATTTATCATGTATGATTCATTAAACTTACAAGTTAGTATAGTTTAAAATTTAATAAATATTTTATAAAAATTAAATCATGAACTTTTGATTTAAATCAAAACTGGTTTAATATTTGAATTTTAAATATCTTTATTATTTTAAGTTTCTAAAACATTTGTATACATATTATTTTATTGAAAATACATTTCTGGATTTTTATCTCACTTTAAATTAACGATTTTTATATATTTTTCATTTTATTTTAATTAATGATTATATTATTTTTATATTATGATTGATTTTAAATGTTTTAATTAGTTTTCGTGTGATTATTGTTGACCGAAATAATCAAATGACAATCAAAATTTCCGTTGATTTGTTGATTTTTGTTGATCATAATCTGGGAAATCCAACAAAATTTCATTTTTTTATGATAAAGTTCACACAATTTGAATTTTTATAATTCTTTAGAAAATTCTTCTAATATTTGAAATTTGAAAATATTTCAAAAAAAAATTCTTAAATAATATCCTTGAGTACTAAGTATTCTATTATATTTTTATTTTGAATTCTGTACATGAATTTTAGAAAGGATATTCTATTCTAAAATAGTAAACCCCCAACTAGGGTTGTAATGTAGAGAAATTATTTCGTTCTAGAAAGTTTCTCGGGAAAGTTTTTGGAAACTTTCTCTATGGTAGGTGAATGTTAAAGAATTTCTTCTAAAAAATTTTAACGTTAAAGTCTGTGAACTATGTAAAGATGAATTAAATATCATATATTTGATCTTTTGTTTGATTTCTTCTCAAAATAGTCATTTAGATCTTTAATTGTGTATTAATTAAAATAATTATTTAAGTGAAATAAATATTAACGAAGAATTTCCAGAAGATCCTCAAGATATGTTAATAGTTGATGTTAATTGTCTTTTAGTTTTAGCAAATACTTGTGTTGTTAATCTACTATAAATTAATAATTCTGCCATATATTATTGACAATTTACAGTAAATTTATATGTTGACCACAAGTTATAAAATTTGTTAAAAATAACATATTATATAATATGTACAACATTAATACTATAAAAATACTATAATTAGTAATCAAAGCCCTCAAACATCCGATTATAGAGTCATGTGAAAGAGCACATTCTTATCAGTGCTGAAGTACTCAAATGTAAAGTTAAAAAATCACATGTCATAGAGCACACAAAACATTCCATATTAATCCATTGCAGTTATAGAACATTTAAAAAACAAAAAATAAAGCAATTAAAAAAATTAAATTATTAATTAAAAATCCAGAATTGAAAAAACAAATATTAAAACTGAAAAATTTCGAAATCTTAACTAAAAATATAGAAGTTATTCAAACACAATCGTTGACTATTTCAGAACAATTTCATATTATTAAAAATGTAAAACAAAAACTTTTAACTCTAAAAAATAATTCAAACCAATCTTATGCATTGATAAATTTGAAAAGTTTTTGAATAAAAATGTAAATTTATTGCCTTTTATTGCCACATTGAAGAGTTGTGCGATCGCATGAATTTATCTCAGGACGGAATCCAGAATTGGGTGGCGGATAGGAGTGAATGGAGGTTCATGGTTGCTGATCTTTAACCCCGACCCGAATGGATAAGGGGTCACGAAAATGAATGAATGAATATTTTATCCAGCTATATTTTAATTCACGATATTAATTCCAGTAACCCTCGCAAAATGATTTTTTTCAAATAACTTAATACTTACCTAAATATTTCAGATTTTTAGAAAAAAATGGAAACAAAATTGTTATTTTCTCTACAAAATTAGCAAACTTTGTCAATTTATTTAGTATCGGAAATAAATCAACTTAAACTATCACTAAAAATCAGGGGTCGGCCGAGTCAGGGGGTATAGATGCATTGTTAAGAAAATTTTCTCAAAATGACAGGGGGTATGCAAAATTCCAAAATATGACAAATGTACGGGGGGGGGGGTTTCAATATCTCTAACTCAGTGGGGTATTTAGGCTATACGCCCCCTGGCGACCTCTGATAAAAATATTCAATAAAAATAGGCATTTTTCAAAAACTCTTTCCCTGTCTAGTCTTATTTGGCATATTTGAATGAATGAACAGAAGTAAGAATTAAAATACTTTGATATGATTACCAAAGCCCTCAAACATCTGAATATAGAGTCATGTTCGGGAACATTTATTATCTTAAGCAATTCTTAAGTAAATCAAATAATTACCATCTATTTATATATAATATTAAACAATTTAAATTTACTTAATATATTTTAATTCCGTTTTATATATTTGATATTTTACATTTACATAAAATTATTAAAATAAAAAATAGAAATTTTTAAATATTTTTTTGAAACTAGTTCTTATATAATTACAGTCATTTTGGGAGCATAAATAATCTAAATATCTGATGTATTAATAAAAGGCAATAAATTTACATTTTTATTCAAAAACTTTTCAAATTTATCGAATGCATAAGATTGGTTTGAATTATTTTTTATAGATAAAAGTTTTTGTTTTACATTTTAATAATATGTAATTCTTTTGAAATAGTTAACGATTGTGTTTGAATAATTTCTATATTTTTAGTTAAAATTTCGAAATTTTTCAGATTTAATATTTGTTTTTTCGATTCTGGATATTAATTAATAATTTAATTTTTTTAATTGCTTTATTTTTTGTTTTTTTAAATGTTCTATAACTGCACATGGCTTAATATGGAATGTTTTGTGTGCTCTATGATATGTGATTTTCTACCTTTACATTTGAGTACTTCAGCACTGATAAGAATGTGCTCTTTCACATAACTCTATATTCAGATGTTTGAGGGCTTTGATAATAAGTTATAATGGATTAAAAGATCACCCTTAAGGTAAGTATCGTTTCAACATAGTATTGATTACTTACCTTTAAAAGTAATGCAATTAATTATGAAACTCTTCATAAAAGGTCTTTATTTCAAATATATTTTTAAAATTTAAAATCAATAGATTCAATAGATTATTACAGAAGTAACAGGTGCAGTTTTAAATTATAAAAGTAGATATGATTTTTTAGATATACTAAAATTGAAATAAAACAGTGGAAATAAGTTGTAGAAGTTATTTATTATCAAATAAATTGAGTACAATTTAATTTTTAAGCTTTTAGATTACTGTATCTGTAATTATAATTCATTATAAAATAAAATATAAACTTTATATTGAATATACGGTATATTCTATTACAATATAAGGAATACGTGATATAAATAAATCATTATTATTGTTTCATCGAGGCTCCACTTGGAGCACCTTGATTAATAATTGCTTTTAATTCTTTAATTCCACTCTCGATTCTTTCTAGTATTGTTATGAGTACTTTTCCAATATCTTCTATGGTGTTTCGTGTTTTGGCCTCATCTAATCTACTAACTAATAACCTTAAATCAGCTTGTTGTTTACCGATGACAATAATCTTGTTAATATTGTTTATTGAATTTCTTCTCAAAACACTTTCTGCTTTTTCTAATATTTCTAACATTTTAGCCGCTCTTTTTAGAAGTTGTTGCTTATTAACAGGTTCATTTGTAGATTTGCCACCATTTATTATAGCCTGTAATCCAGGTATTTCACTCTCAACTGTGTTCACCAATTGAATTAATCGACTTTCAATTGACTGACTTTGTTGTGATGTTTGCGCTGTTTTCAATTCAAATACTAGCAGTTTTAGAGTAGTAACTTGCACATTTATCATCTGTAAATCATTTCTATTAAGCTTAGGATTGTTCTTAATAACTTTTGAAATGTCTTCCAGGAGTTGAACTAATTGGTCAGCCTTTAGTTCTAATTGTTGCTTGGCCAATTGTTGTGAAGTCACGGCTTTAATATAAAGATTGAAATATAATTAGAATTATTTAAAATGAATTAAAATTTTTACAATAATTAAATATTGGATCACAAAATTATATTCATGCTTGCTAGGGTATATAAATAGTAATCGGAGTTTAATTTCAGCAAATTAGTTTAAAGTATTTAGTTTTCATTTACAAAACAATTTAAACTATGATAATTTATATAAACCATAAATTAAGTTTGTAGTACTTATCATCTTTTAAATCATCTTTTAATAATTTTCCTTAATATTATTTTAGTATATTTTAATACAGACTAAATTAACAAGGTTTAATTATAAAATAGAATACTGTATATCTAATTAAATTATTAAACAACTGGATTAGATCTAATTAAAAAAATAGAAATAATAGAAATTATAAATTAGCTTTAGTGGACAATTTTATAATCCAAATATAATACACATACAGCATATGATAATCGCAAATGTTTGAAAGAATATAGATTTCATCTTTAATATTTTATTCACTCAACATCAACTAGTATTTTGATTGGCAATTTTTTTGTTGTTGTTGCTGTCTATATGAGCCAGAGCTATTTATATTAGAAAATTTTAAAGGAGATAAGATTAAAATGATTGTAACTTGTACATTTATTTTTAAAAATTTCAATTGCGAAAGTTTATTTTATCTTTACTGTTGTATTGTTGAAGTTCTCATCATATTATTTGATTCATATAAAGTCTTGGAAATTATTATTTGCAATACGTATACAACCCTTATATTCAATTCTATTTATTGTTCAGTAATAATGTTAGTGATAAATGATGTTATGTTATGATAAAGTGATGTTTGTGAAGTCAGGATGTGTTCAATTATTCTTTCTAAACACAGTTTTGTGGTTAACTAATCTTAAGTTAAATTACTGGTATGAATAGGAGTGTTATTGTGCAATATATAAAAATCAGAGTCTCGGTAAACATATTCTGACCAGGGAAACAACTAAGTTTCCAAATAATTTATATATTGCTGAAAATTAAAATGCCCAGTTGTTTTCATTATTGGACCAACATTTTTATATGAGACCAACAAACCACTTGTTATAACCGATTTACCATTACTGATAATGGATTTCTAATTTCTTTTAGAATACTGAATAAATTGGTTTATTTATTATATTTTTTTATTTTATTATTAGAGTTAACAAATTCCAGGAATTATTTTCGATTTTTAGTAAATTTTATAGAAATAGCACTACATTATTTTGAAGTTTATTTAAACATTTCAATTATTTTATTTTAAATTTCATACTACTTCACACAAATTTTAAGCTAAATAACACACCATTATACAATTTTAATTACAATATTCATTTTTTCATTGTATTCCTTATTCTAATTATATTTTAATAACAGTTAAATATTTGTATTTGTTTCCAAATTGATATATTACTCTTGGTCAACAAATGACATTGAATACACTTGTTTTAGACCTATTGCAAAAAACTATTTTCTAAGACTTTATAGTTTTATTTAATTTAAAGAAATTTTTAATGCAAATTAAATATTTAAATTATATATTAAACCTGTTTATTATATCAATTAACTGATAATCTGTTGATAATACTTACTGTAGAGGTTTGCAATATATTGTTACTGTACATCAGGTGCTTGAAATCAGTTTGTGATAATTGAATATTCTTAATCATTATTAATCTTGGTAGGAAAAAGGGCTTATTATTTTGCATTATTGCGCGGAATAGTTTACAAAAATGAAATAGTGAGAGAGAATCTATTTCGCACCTTGAGATCACAATTTCAATTAAAAGGTTTTTGTTCTAAAATAGTGTACTAAGAGTTCTAAGTTCTAAGATTTCAGAATAGTTTTACTTTTTTTTAATGAAAAAAGTTTTTTTTCTATTTATAAGTAATAAATACATTTGCACTGAATTTGCTACTCAAAGTGAATTTTTATAATATGCCAAAAATTGAAATATTTTGGCTAAATTAAACAATTATATCAGAGAATTTGGTTCTGTTTTCAATTTTAATAATGAATCTCCAGAAAAAGAGACACTTTATTGCAGTTCCCGTAAAAAGATTATAGAATGTAATGAGAGGTCTGACATAATTCAACACAACATTCAATAGAACATTTGAATTCAATTAACGCATTCAATAAAGAAGTTCAGTAGTAGGAAGGAATACATAGAGGGAGGCAATAAAAAGTAATTATTCAGTTTTTCAGTAGTTTCATTAAAATTAGTACTTATAATTTATATTATTACAATAATTTATAAGTACTAATTCTAATGAAACTACTGATAAACTGAATAACGAAGAAATATTCAATCTTTTAGAAGCACTTCGATAACCATTTGTTCCGTTGAGAGGAGTTTCTCTAAATACAAACTTATCTTAAATGACAGAAGAAGTCATTTTATTGAATATAATGTTAAGTTTTATTTAATTACTTATTTCAATATTAATTTTTTTCAATAGTTTAAATATTAAATTTTTACGTTATTCAATTGTCACTTATTCTGAGCAAAAAGCCAATTAAATTGCTTTATGCGATGTCTTCTCTGTGTGGCAAAGATAGAATTTTAACTGTATTTAATAATACAAAAGTTTATTAATAATAGAAATTGACAGGTGTTTGAATTATTTGTTTTTCAATTTCAATTTTGTTTAATAAAATAAGAGGATTAAGAAATGATTCATCAAATGA
>JAQFXN010000523.1:0-21203 GCA_034693365.1 Liacarus xylariae | reverse complement strand
AAAACTTATTAAGACAATAAATGACAATTAACACAACAAAATTCATTAAGATAAAGAGTTTGAGGTCAGAGTATGACCAGACAAGAGAACTGTTGATCTTTTAATCAATAAAATTGAGAAAACCTGGATTCTATTTTAATCAATTTTCTAATTTATATTTGAAAAATTACAAACTATTTGACCCCCCTCCATTGTTAATAAAGACAGACATACAAAAATTTCATCACAAAAACTGCCGCAGTTTCTCTATAATATGCCATTGGAATTATATTTTTATCTCTTGTACTTTTTGAGAAATAACATTTTCTTATTCGATAGCCACCCTGTATCATTAAAGCCTTTTATTCAAATTAAACTCGACTTTTCTGATTATAGTAATGAAATATTGAAATCACAAATTAATAGTCAGTCCATAGAATTAATTTTAGATTAAGATTCAGATTAGTTTCTGAAAATCAATACTTTCTCAACTATTATAAATTGATTAAATTACAGTCACATTCATTGAATTAAAACAAATGTATGCAATAAATTGTTTTATCAATTAATTGTCTTTTAATTTAATAAAAAATAAAATAAAAATAAATAAAAAATTCCTTTCAGATGCCGTTTTAAATGTTATACAATGTTTGTCTTCATTATTAATCCTTAATTTAATCCAAGGCATAATAAGAATGTTATTTCAACACTATGTTGTGGTAGCGTTCGGTCCCTTTTATAATTCCAGAAAATGGGATTAAAATATTAGAACTGAAGATTGAATTGAAGTTTGAATACATATTTTAAACATCGAACTTTTGATATTTTAATTAAATTATGTCCATTCGTTCCACTCTAACTTGTAAAGATTAGAATTGATTTTAAATGATTTCAAATCCTACATGGCCATTAATTACAAATAAGAATAATTAAAATTCTTGAAAATAATTTTGGCTTTTATTTTAAGACATTATTTTTTAAAAAAAACTAACTAAAAGACAAGACAAGAAAAAGTGATGAATTAGTTTACAAAATAAAAATTTATTGAATATAACAATTTTATTAGACCTTAAAATTTCTTTATGACTTACCCATTAATGTAATTTAGATTTGGGTGCAAAAAACTATTTATATTGTGATGACAAAAAATAAAATTATTACACCGTAATTGTTTTACCCGTTATTTTAGTTGCTTTTCAACACCAGTCAAAAAAAAAATTGTTGGCTTAACCGGTAATATAACTTAGTGTGGAATAAGTAATAACATATATATTTTTTATGATACGCACCCGTAATCTCGTTCCGAAACACATCATTTGGTTAGTTTGTATGAGTGAGAGAACAGTTATTTTTATCCTAAAAAAGCAACTCATGTCACACATACAGTACAAAAGTATTGTCTCTTGTTTGTCGCCTTATATTTTCACCACTACTATAACAGTAGTAACTCTACTCTAATATTTAAAGAGAAAGGAAACTAAACTATAAGTTAGAGCGACTATTGGAGTGGAAATGCATTTTAGGAATAGAATATTTGCCGTTATTTACATATATTTTTATTTATTGCTAACGAGTCTCTCATTTGGAGAGTTAGAAAAGCACTGAAATCAGTATACAATCCTAACATTTGGTATATTTTTAAAGAACCTCATGTCTAATGTCCTGCTGCTGGCCATCCATTGACAGACACCACCGATTCGTGTGTTATGTTATCAGACAGTATTGGAAACGGTGGCCCTATTTATGTATGAGTTGTTTGTATCAAATATAAAAAGAGTACCGTTTGTTATACAAAACCCAAAAAATACAACTCAACGATAAGGACCGGTTGTGCCAAAAGGTCTACTCTCCAGCCAAAGGGGGCGAAAGGGGAAACACAACTAAACCCCGTTCTAAACAACACTACAGAATAATATAACTAACCGTAGAGTTAGATCATACAAATGGACCCAACTCTCTCTCCCTCCCTCTCTCTCTCCCCCTCTCTCTCTCGCATTTATTCATTCATTGAAGACTAGGAGTAAAGAATAGTTGAAAACTCTTTCAAATCATTAGTTATTGTTTTCAATTATATAGAGAGCAGCGGTAGGAAGTCATCTCGTTATCTATCAGACAGTTTTGTGATTTTTTCGAGCGCCTCTATTATGTATGAGCCCCGGCCTCTGCACACACACTATATGCTGTTCTCTACTCTTAAATTTTTAGTTTTTACTACATTATTCTCATGCAATGCATTCAATACAGTTATATAACTTTGGATTGATTTTTGAAAAACTTTTTTATACAATTTATTCTTCAAACTTATTCATCTAATTCTAAGCTATAGTCCAAACGAATTTATGCCTCCCCTTGCCTTTTCAAACGGATCATCTCTTTTGTCACTGTCCAACATCTCTTTGAACTATTTTTAGTATTTCTCTACTTCTCTAGTATTCCATGTCTTACTGTTCCTCTCGTTAGTGATTTATTTTGTTCTCTTCTCTTCTTCTTTCAAGTGATTCTATTCTCGTTTTTTGTTGTTTTGATACAAATTCGTGAGACTTTTAAAATTGTTGTCCATTTCTCTAGTGTTCCCGTTTCTTCACTGTATCTGTCCTTTTGTATTGTGTGTCCAACTGTTTGTATGCATGAAATACTTATAAATTGATACGTTTTTATATCGCATACAATCGCTCTTCTCTTTCTCTTCTTTTTTGTTCCTTTCCCTGAGTGAACGTGACATTTATGTTAGTTCTCCTTATCTGTAGATTTAATTTTAAAATTTAATTCGTTTTTTGGGCCATTATTTATAGCACTGGACCTAAACATATAATAAATTTTATTGTTTCTCTATTGGAATTTAATATAGGAGTGCATTGAATAGAAAAAAAATAAATAAAATATTATATAATAATATTGTTTTATTGAATGAAAAGAATTAGTCTTTAAAATAAAATATTTTTTGATCGATAATAAACCAAAAACAATAGAATGGATGACAATAAATAATATTTAAAAAGGTTTTTTAAAAATTATTCAATGAGAAAAAAGAATAATAAATAAATAAAATAACATAAAATTGAAATTTTAAACATCTTTTATATGATTTCAATAAATACCCGAAAGATATGATAACAATAATAAAAGTATACATTTATTTATAATAGATTTGTATATAATATGAAAAAAGCTTGTGTTAAACTATTATAATAAATTAAGAGCACTAACAGAATAGTTTAGTTTGTATTATATTATATCAAAAAATACAGTGAAGTTGAGGGAGAGTGAGAGGAGTAGTAGAAAAATGCATATTATTGTATAATAACGTGGATGTGATATTAAATGGTACTGTGTATATACGTGCCAATGACACACCTCACTGCCAACATTATGAGGGGGAGGATTGGCTATAATGATGTGATACTTATGTGCCGATACATACAATAATATTATATTTTACTATTATATCTAAAAATGCATTCGTTTTTTAGATGCGATTATTATTATATCATTTAATGATTTGCTGTTAAGTTTATTGAAGCCTTTTATTTCAAAACTCACTCTCCTTCCCTGTGCTTTTCTCATATAAAGAGCGTATTTTTTTAATAGCAACTGTGTTTTTAAAAGGTCTTTTTTACTTTGAGCACACAGTGCTAGGGAACAGAACAGAGTACAAAAATAATTGTGTGAAGTGTGAACTTGAATGGCATTAGTTATATATTTGTATAATAATGATTGCATATATTAATGCCTGCACTCTCTATATGTATTTGAGCCCAAACAAGGTATAGACGCCCACCAATAACTAGTTTTTATATATTTATATTCTCTATTCTGCACAGACACGCAAGTCGGACATTAAGTCAGAGAAAATTGTGTTCTGAACAGAGTTAGAGAGCAAAACACCATTCAATACAATAGTGGTTCAAATATATTCCCTCTCCTTCTTTGCCTCCTTCCCTCTCCTTCTCTCTCCTTCTCTCTCCTTCTCTCTCACATCTAATCACATAAAATTCATGAAATAGTTTTGCATCTCTGAACAGAACTTATATATATTCCATACACTAAATACTTTTGTGCTCTCATATTATGCATTGATATGAAATTTTTCGTTCGTTCCTCTCTTTTCTCTTTCACATATCAAAACAGAAGATAAGAAAAGTTTTGTTTAAGCTTTGATGAAATTTTTTTTATTAATATATAATGAAATGAAGTTTTTTTATCAGACTTTTCTCTCTCTAATGTTTTGTGTCTTTGTGTTAATTTCACGATTGCTTTTTAGTTAATATAATCTCTAAATATATTTTCATTTTATATGTTTTCATACGAGAAATGAGAGATTTTCACTAAATTGAGATCAATTTAATATCGATCCCAAAGTCAAAGTATGCAATCCCTAAACTGTTTTGCTGGCAATAGTCAATACAGGGGAGAGGGATAGAGTGTGTGTGTGAGCACTTGTATTATTATTGTATGAAAAGTTTTACTTTTGCTCTGCGTTTAACAATTAATGCATAAAAATAAGTGTTGGAAACAATGGCAACACTTTTGTGTTTAGTTTTTGAATTTATATATCACTGAAAACTCTCTCTTTCTATATATTAAAGAGAATAGAGTTTTGGAATGAAAAGGAAAACTAAAACTAAAGGCCAAAAATTCTCTCCTAAATCAATATCAACAGCACTGGAAGAACACACACTCGTTCTCTGTTTTCCAGAGCATAGCTATGTTTATGTAATACAACATTAGTGGCAGTGCATGACTTTCATTCACTGTTCTCTCTCTCTCTCTCTCTCTCTCTCTCTCTCTCTCTCTCCTCCGCTCTCTCTTCGTTCTCAAACTTGAATTTTGTTTAAAATAAATTGATTGAAACGAAAAGAAAGAACAGAAAAAGTTTCTCTAAATTTCCAAATAGTTTTATCTAATTTAATGCTTTTTTGCTTTTGGCCACTCATATGATACCAATTCATCTAATTTATGCCTTTTATTCTCACCAATTGTGTTGTGAAGAGATTTTTTATTTTTATTTTACTTTTTGCTTCACTATATGTCCATTTCGTTCTTTAGGGAAATGTTGTCTCAATTCATTCCTTCTCTCCTTTTCCTACGACTTTTCCTATGAATAAAAGAACGCGTTTTTTGTTGTAATCGATATCTATATCTATATATTGGAATGCAATTGGATTTGATTCAAACATTTCACTGCCGTCTCGTTTCACAGTGTGTTTGCAATTGATCTCAAAAAGAGAAGCGAAAAAATACAAATGAATTGTTGAGAAATACACAAAACCAATGGCAATGACTCTCTGACGAAGTGAACGTCCAATTCTGCCAAAAAACTTCAAACAGATATTTAGCTAACTTTTACTTAAATTACTTTTTTTCGCTACAAATCGACAATATATTCCAAGATTGAAAACTAGAATCTCTCTCTCCCTCTCTCTCTCTCCACAAGTTTTTCAAATCTATTGAGTATTTTTTCTCAATAACATTAAATTCTCAAAAGCATAGAATTTTTTGGTCTAGAAGTTAGTTATTTATCAGCGAATGCTATCGACTCTTACTCTTATAGGTATATATCTATTGGCGTAGGCTTTGAGAGACACTGTATTTGAGATATATTTTTACTCAATCTTAAGTAGTATTGCATTTGTGTGAAGCAAACATATAAGAGAATGAGCAGAGATTGGAGATTGAGATTGAGATGAGTTTGGCCTCAAGTCATCTGAACTTATATTATATATAAAGTCTTTATCTGTATTTCATGACACAATGCTTTTTTCTCCACTAACTCTCAGCCCAAAAGAATTGCACCAAAATTGCTTTCAAATGGTAATTGCTATCTGTCTGTCCTCTTAGGCTTCACTTTTGGAGATACTGTGCCTTCTTTTAGTTTTTTCACGCTTTTCATATCACAAAATGCTTTTATTCATTAGATTTTTTTGTGAACATTTTTATTAGTTCTTTCTTGTATTTGCATTCAATTCGATTCAATCCATTTATGGTTTCCATTCATTTTTATTGCCATTTTCACCAATTCACTATTTCACTATTTCACCAATTCACTATTTCACTGTTGTATTTATGGATTATTTTCTATTTTAAAAGCAAATACTTTTTTAGTTGATTTTAATTGATTTATGTTTTATTGGAAAGACTAATAAAACTAATTATGTGTTGATTAATGTGTTGGTTGAGTGAGTGACTGACGGCCAACAGGTATTCCATATGATTATTAGTGATATATGAATGTCATGTGTTGTTTATGTTGTTACTCATTCAATAATATATTCAATAATTTTTTTTGTTTTGCTTTTGTTTGCTTTTTGTGCCAAAAAACTCGAAACACTTTTGAAATTTTGATATTTTTTACTATTCGTAAAATGTTTTGAGCGAATTTGTGCGGCATTTTTGGCTACTAATGCATTAGTGGCGCACACATACAATCTTTGGAGAGCACAGGGAGTCCTAAGAGATGGATGGAATTGTCGTGCATCAGATGCTGGTATTTGGTAGTGTTCGCGTGCACAGCACACACACACACTGCACAGAGCACAGGCACACTGAACACTAGTATTTTGTTGTGCATGAAATTCAGTGCCTATTTTCCTATTTTTTCTCTTTTGCTTCTTTTCCAGTCTCTGGTGATGAAGGGTTTAATGAGCCGAAAGTAAAGATTTGGTAGTTTGCCATTCGTTTGCAAAGGGGACGACACACTCCTTCCTCCCCCAAACACAACTCTATATTCTCTGTATATGTGCTGCGACTCTATTATAGCTTTTCGGATAATAACTTAAATGATCACAAGAATAATCTCATTGGAGATAATACTCTCTCTATATATATAAATACAGTATATCTTTCTATGCGCTATGTTTTGGCTCTTATCGGAGCAAAACTTTTTCTCTTCCATCAGTCATAGCGACCTCTTTCGGACGTATCGTTGCTTTTAGTACTGAATATATAAAATAAATGACACATCACTTTAAAATATGAAAACTTAACTTTTGAAACGCAAAATAATCAAAAAACAATTATATATACAAAGGAAATGATTGATAATACAGATGTTATCAGTTATTTTGTAGATTAAACTTTTTTGCCCCTCAAATACATCCAACATATTATGTTATGAATTGCTTAAACGGTTGGGTATTTATTATTAAGTTAATACAGTTTTGACAGTTTTTCGCGCAAAATATTCTCCAAAATTTTTTCCATATTATAGTTTCATATGTAATGTATGTATGTGTGCGATATGTTGTGCACTAAAAATGATAGCGCATTACTATATCAATAGTGTAACACAATTTATCACAAGCAAACCTCTTGAGAAGATACTCCTGTCATCCATTGACACAATACTCGTCCATCTTTGCAGTTGATGTTAGGGATCTGTGGGTTTTAGGTTAATGTTACACAAACTGTATAATAGTTTTAGTACACTATTCCAGATGTGGCTCTCATATAGTCGTCTCGTTTACACTATTCATACGGCTATTCCCTTCTATTCGCTAACGACTTATTGAAAAACCATTTATGAATCGCCAAATCTATCGGTCATTCAATTGTTTTCATTCGAAGGCAAACAGAAATTCTTTCATTCTTTTGGACCTAATTTTATATTCAAATACTATTCAAATGAATACATAATTCTTCTTCAACTTTGATATTATTAATCATATTTCATATAAAACTTCTGTCTTATATAAAACATTGTGTTTTATTTGAGATTTTCTATAAAATAAAGTTTTATAAATATATTATTCAATCATTTATTAGAGACCAGAAGTTTTGTGTCTAATATTTATTTATCTTTTTTTGTGAATCTGTTTTTAAAGAATGTATTGTTTTTTAAAATCCAGTTTACAATCGACCGGTTATTCTGCATATTCTCTGAATTGTGTGTTCAATATCTGCTAACGTGTTGTGACCCCTCTTTGCCATCGCATGCCATCTCCTTATATCCAGAGAATCTCCTGTCTCTCTGTCTCCTTTCGCATTTGATTAATGGCCAAAAACGCAATCCAAGCGTCTTCTTGTGTGCAGATGAACGGCCAGAACAGACCATCTATTGGTGTCTTGTTTTTCTTACTATATGTGCTCTTTTTATGCATTGAGTGCGGGAGGAATGCATAGCTTGTTATCACTTGCTCTCTATGCCTCTCTCCTACCTCTCCCTCCCTCTCCCACTCAGATTGACTCACATTTGCCTCTCATTCCTCCAGATTCGTGATGGGCTTCACTTTTGTGGTTCATTTATTTATTACTGAGCCCTCCATTGATCTCCAACGCACTGATTGATTGATTTATAAAATATATTTTTCAGTACTTTTTCAAAAACTGAACAAAATTTTGCAGACATTTATTTGGTCACAGTTTTTGTTAACTAATTTGATTCATATTTTTTGTGTTAATTTATTTTCCGGTTTTCAACACATTTTTCTATCAATTCATTCATAAATATAATAAGATTTATTCAAAAGATTATAAAATATTTGACTAAATGACTGTAAAAGTGTTAATTAAACTATTTATTTATTAAGTATGAAATGAACGATAAAATTCAAACGACTCGTCACAAGACATATATTTTTAGTCAATTATTTTCGTATTTCCGGATAATAAGTGCGCAAAAAAGTGAGGAAAAAATTGTGTATTAAAAAGAAATTTTTCAAACTTTCGAAAAAATTCTTAACTTATTTGCATTAAAAGCATTTTTCCTCTCATAAATGTCTTCCCTTTTTCTTTATAAAGAACACAAACTTATGTCATGTTTATAATATTTTTCAATGTTATAATCGCTTATAAAAATTTAATCAACACATTATTATTATAGCATTTTTATGGATGTGTTGTCCAAAAAAAATTTTTATATACCGTATTGACTTTTTGCATCTTAACTCTGGCACACAGTGATCAATAAGCCATTAGTAAAAGGGGAAAGGGATAGAGTGTGTGAAAAGAAAAACTTAGAAAGAATGAAAGTGAGACTCAATATTATATCGAAAAAATACAAAAGAAATAGTAAAACATAGAGCAAAGCCATAATAATTTATACACTTTTTTCTAATACATATGAAGCAAATTAAAGCACAAACCCATGAATGTATGAATTTTTTGTGCTTTCTCTCGCTTTTCTTCATTTATTGCCTTTTCGTAACAAATACTACTAAATTGTTATTCGCTTTTTTCTCTTTCCACATATACCAGTGCTTTCTTCACACCAGCTTTTCTTATGCATGAAAGCACATAATCAGCCCTTTTCTTGTGTATGTGTGCGACAAAAATATGTAATATGTCATTATGTGTGCAATTTATAAGTTTTGAATTTATATACATTTTTTCACTCTCTCTCCCTCTCCATTCAAAATCCTTGTCGTCATTAAAAGTACATTTAAATTACTTCGCTTTTGCTTCGGTTATAAAGTTTAGAAATAAAATTCCAGTAAAGAAACGAATTTCTTTAAAAAACAAGTACTGAAATCATCATTAAAATTGATTTTCCAATTCATAAGTCATTCAAATAAATGGTTTACTTTATATGAGTGCAATTGGACAAGACGTTCTATTAGAAAATGATATTAACAGCTAATTATAGACAAATAGTAATCACAAGTTTTTCTTCTTTCTTCTCTATCTATTTCTGCAATAAGTATTATCACTAGTGTTGAAGAAAATATAACTGCACTATAAATAGAGCCGTAAAAACACTGGTAGTTAACTGGCAATACATTTATTTGATAGACAAACGTATTGTCGCTTTAATACCCATTGCAAACACCAGTAGTGCTAACGATTTTACTTTTATTGTAATTGTTTTATTACAACTTTTGCATTAAAGACCCGAAACAGTCTGAGCGACAAATAATCTGTCGAATTGTTATTGTCTAACACTCGGCTGTCTGTCTGAACATTTAGCTCTATGTGTCACCCAATGAATGAATGGGTGACACAAAAATTAAAGTCTAAAATCTTCTTTTTTCGCTTCTTCTCTGTTATAGTAATTGTATCATTGAATTGATTAATTACCAGTTGCTTTCACTCTTCCCCCACAATGGGTGTGTCGTATATCCCCGACCGTCCGTTTCACTGACACATTGTCACTGATTTTTGTCCTCTTCTCTCTCATCAACTGATCTCTTATTCCTTTCTATTACTCATCAGCAGCTGTTCCTCTAGTTTTAGGTATTATATGAAGAGCTAACTGCTTGACAATCAAATGAATGATAGAAAACAAATAAAATGACAAAAAAATAAAGAGAACTTCAAAATAGAGTAGAGAATGAGATTATATCAAAAGTAAAGATAACTAAATAACTCCATTCATATTAATTCAAAGCTAACAAGTCTTAAGTAATTTTTAAATCATATATACATTTATCGCTCACTTAAACCATTTTCTCTCAATCTTTTCTCAAATGTTTTCTATCATTTCATGTTATGTTTTGATGGAAGAGGTGTTAAATATAACAAATAATAAGTTGAAATCAAATCTATTTTTCCTCTGAGCTTCTCATATAAAAAAAAGATGAATTGAGACAAATTAACAATTTATTGTTCGTCTAATATCTAAATCATCAGTAAATAAAATTGTATTTAAAATTAAATAAATCAAAGCTTAAGGAAGTGGTGGACTGTCTTTCAATCGTTTGTCTCAATCTCTTTCTTCATTAATTTAGATGAGCTTTTGTGCTCTCATTTTGTGTATGTTTTTCCAGACAAAACAGTATATTATTTCTAATTATTAAGAGATAATAAGATAATCTTTTTTTATGTAGTCATCGAAAAAAAGTGGGAAAAAATTTTGATAATCTTTTTATAATGAATTTTTATTTTCTTAGAGCATAAAAATGAGCAATAAATCGATTCGTGTATTCATTATTTATTCTCTGCTCTCAGCTGTCATTTGCTCTGATATTAAGCCATAATATTAAAGGAAGAAAAAAGAAGAGAGAAATAAGTTTTTTAATCGAAACTCCATTAAAATGAGAAAAAAAGAAATAGTCTTTTCTCTCCCCAGAAATGTGCGTTTGAATGAGTAAAAAGAGAATTATTACCAATGAATGAATTGTAGTCTCATTTCATAAAAAGCGATATTCAGTAGTGAATCGACAAAATAAATGATTAGTTATTTTTATTATTATTTTTAGTATTAATTATAGACAAAACTACGATATAATAGAGTAGTGTTATGTTGTTGTCATGACATTCATGTTTAATGTTTCTTCAGTTGAGTTTCTGATTCAATCAGTCAGTCATAGCACTGCTGTTTTAGCACATCTTCAGACGACTAGCAGTTGATTAGCATTTTTTCTCTTCTTTTTCTTTCTCTTCTCTTGTATTCATTGTTTAAGAAAGACTACAAATATTATTGTATTGTATTTGTTGGCATAGAATAGACAAAACAGTAAAATACTTCTTTGACTCAAACTTTGAGGCAAATGATTGTAGACGTGGCCACAAAAAGACATGAAATCCGTAGTTCTTCTTCTTGTTCTCGTTGTGTTTCAGGGCCTCTGATGTCTGGCGTTTTCAGTACTTCTGTTCATTCAAACGTTAAACTAAAAGCCTTTCTCCCCGTTGTTGTTGTATTTACATTAACATATTTGCATACGAGTATAGCACCAATACATACAGTTATATACACTAGTGTTTCACAGCCCAAACCTAAATGTTGTTCTTTGGCTATAATAGAGCTAACAATTCCTATTCTCTTCAATAGCTAACTCTCTTTACGCTAATGTTATTCAGGCGTATATTCCGAGTCGTATATAATATTATGCCATATCTGGGTGTTATATACAGAGACTGGACAATTTCGTAAATGCCACTTTTATTGTAACCCAGTTCTTTCCTAATTAAAGAAATCTCTACCGATCAAATGACCCCGAGGATTTTTGTCTTGCGAATTCCTTATTTCAGACATTCATTGCTGGTAACTCTTGTATAATAAACCTTGGGTCTATGGGAAATTTATTAGCAAATATTGAATAAAAATCATGATCTTGAACAAAATATTTATAACTTAATAATTTGACAAACATTGGCTGAATATGAGTCAAGGATTTATATCCATATTATATTTCGATAAATCAATAGCAGAGGAAATACCAATTTTTAAAACTACTTCGAGACTCCAAATTAAATATTAACATAATTAATCAAAATTATCTTCTAAACTCGGTGATAATTACCCGAACAATTTAATTGTTTAGAAATTTTATTTTTTATTCTCAATTTACACTGTTTTTCTTCCGAAATTGTAAAGACTCTGGTTTTATATATATTATATAAATGTTGAATAAAATGCACATTCAATACATGCATATATATAAATTACTTGATGTATACATTGAATATCTGTCGTCCCATTGCTCACTGAGTATGCATTGAATTGCCTTTTTGTTTGACTTGAAATGCATTTCTATCTCTTTCTCTATTCATTGTGTGGCAAATGATTTCCATTTATTCAAAATGTGGTTGTTTTCGGTTGTGTTTAGTCGGAATATACTTTTTTGCAATTTTCAGCCCTCACTTAATGTCCAAACAATACAGTTGTCTCTCTTTCCCCTGAAAGTTTTTAATATTTGTGTTTCACTACTTTCTATTTATATGTCTCTCTGTGTATGTGTTTGTGTGAGACGTTTGTGCATTACGTGCATAATTACTGATTCACATCCCGTATATATACTGTGCATAAGAGTGCCAGTGCTTATGATGAGGGCATTTATGGCATAGGATATGCTAAAATTGGTTGCATTTGCTTATTTGCGATGCGGAAATGGCTGTCCTTATGGTTGCTTACATTTATATTATATGCCATTCTCTGTCTCTTTCCATACATAGAGAATACACACAAAAGCTCACTCTCTCTTACAGTCGCACTCGTATATGACATTTCAGTCTCGCTCTACTCCACCCATTGTTGAAATGAATAATTTTTATTTACAAATGAAATTTTTATGGCACTAATTATTTAAACAAATATAATTCAAACCAATTTTTCTCTCTCTTAACAGTACTTTTCTAATTCTGTTTTATTTTTCTCTTTTTAGGTAAGCATTTGTGTTCAGAACTGAATCGATATATATCTCGAATATTATTATTATATGAGAAGTCGTATTCATTAAATCACATGTGAGTTCTGGTGGTTTAGTTTTACTCCTATTTGACTGAAGCCCTGGAATTATGTAATTTAAAATATTATCATTTTTAGTGGCATTAGTAGTAGTAAGTAGTAGTGGTCGGTCTATCCTATTAATTGACAATAGGATTAGAAAATTTCAATCAATAAAAATAACTAAAATTAAATGTAAAATATTTAAAATTTTTGTGCAAAATATCGATAAACACAATCAATAGATAGCATCAAAAATCTAATCCATTTATAATAATCGTCGACTGACTGACAAAAATATAAAACATATTTCCAGAAATAGTTTGTTGTGAGAGGACAGACACAGAAATAATAATAATAAAAAGTTATGCACAATATATATAATATATTTATCTGCAAATAGCTGTACAATGAGGTGAATGTCGAGAATGTAATATTGGATAACAAACGTTAGATAAGTATTGCATAGCAGAGAGTGTATGGGAGAGTAGAGAACATGCATTGCAAACCTAATTTACAGGCATTTAGTTTTAAGAGATGCAGTATTTGTGCCCCGAATTACACACAGATAGATATATAAGTTCCTAATATTGGTTAAGAACTTTGTCTGTCTGTTGCCATAGAGAGTATTGCATCGCACAAATACTCTTCTCTTTCCATCAGCTCTTCATAAGTATTGCAATTCCAGTTCCACTTCTAATTGCAATGGACCTAAATTCCAGCGCACGATTCCATTGCCAGTGTTCTCCCTTTAGGTGCAATGCTTACTCTTTCACTGTTATATTAGTTCTCACTGAGAAGTAAAGCATAAGGGAAAGGGGTTTCTCACATAATCTCCTGGTTATGGACGACTAGCAATAATATCGCTGCCTCTCATCAATGCAATGGCCATCCATTCCATGTCTCACTGCCTTTAATCTCAACTTCATTTCATCTCATTTCATGTTTATGTTTTCAGCTCTCTCTCATTCTCTCTCCCTCTGCCCTCCCTATCCATCCATTGCCACATCACTACTCTCTTCTCCCCCTCTTATGATTATTATAATCTAAAGACTTAACTGAATAGAGCCTTAATTACATAGTTTTGTTAGTGCAGTGAATATGGATTAGTGATCGGTATATATAATGAAATTTTTCCAAAAATAACAATTATTATGCATAAAATTTTTAATGCAGGCATTAGTACAGCAGTAGTTAAATGGATAGTGTGTTTGGTGTGTGAATCATAGCCCTCTATATTCTCTTCAGTTTCCACTTGTGTTTTAATTGATTTTTCGCTACAATTTTTTTTTGCACAAACTTTTAATTCTTATACTCTCTATCGATATAATACTGTTTATAATAGTGTTATGTTATTCGAAACTACTTTGCGATAAATTCCAGTAATTTTTGCTCAAATTTTTTTCTCTTCTATTCTATTCTTTTTCGAGTTTTTAATTAAATAATTTTTGTTTTGGCGAAACTCTTAATGTTAGATAATTATTGGAATTCGATAGGACTGGATGTGCAGCACTGGAAGGATAGATGAGAGCACACAGTGAGAGAGTGAGCACAGAGTCGTGCAATCATTTGATTAATCCATTACTTCTCTAATACATTATCTTTTTGTTTCTCATTTATCTGTTTTATTGATTTCTGATGTTTTCCATACAATCATTACATATAAGAGAGAAAAGTATAGTTTTTAGAGTCAGTGATAGACAATAATACTTTAGCTCACATTTTGGCGCTCTTTTATTATCCGATGCGCGACTGCATAACCGGTTGCCCCCTATCGATGTGATGGCAATGAAGGCTTTTTTGGTTAGTCTCTCTGTGCGTGTGATATCATTCCCAAAACTGTATCGTTTGCAACACACATCCCAGTGCTCTCTCCTCTCTCTCCACATCCATGAAACTCATCATCATTTTCTAAGTGTTATGCCTTTCCGTTTTGGTTATTTATGCCGTATATATAAAAATATTAAAGCTTACTCTCCAACTGTGGCCCAACTGTCTTAAAGCTATGGCTATGAATGCCTCTCTGTTTTTCAGCTCTGCCTTCAAAAGCCATTAAAAAGATTTTTGAGTCCACACACATCTAACCCATTGTGTGCTCTGTTCTCTCTGTGCCATAGATTGTGATGAATCTCCAACTGAGAAACGACTTCTCTGTTTCTCTCTCTTATAAAGCTTTGCTTTAGTTTTATGTCAATTCTCTCCTGTGCTCTCTCTCTCTCTCTCTCTCTCTCTCTCTCTCTCTCTCTCTCTCTCCCCTCTCCTATTGTCTTATTTTCTTGTGTTTGTTTGGTTTGGTTTTTGGTTCAGAAGCTCGACTATACTGTACTGTATGTGCGTATCGTTTATAGTACAGCACTGGTAGTGTTGGTTAGTGTTTGTGAAACATTAATAGCAGAGAACAAAAGTTACTTTATTTTAGAGTTTACTTTAACTCTGAGAGACTCGCGATTCCAATCACTTACAAAAGTTAGTGAACACAACACAACAGAGTATAATATGGTTGTGGAGAATGGGATGCAATGCAAAAGTGCATGACATGGATTGGACGCTGAGCTGAGCAAAGCTTAATGACACTACTGTGAGCGCCAGCATAACTGCCACTACAGTAACTGTAGTGCCAGTGCTGGCGAAGCACTACTACATTTGCAGCAGTTGCTAATTATTTTCTTTCGCTAATGACCAAAGCCTCGATAGCACAGAGGCTGTAGTGCCAGAGAGTGTATGCAATACCTTAGAGTACTCTCACTCTCACTCTCACTGCTCTCTCACTGTTTTGTTTTCTTTATTCCAATTCTCTATTCTATTCTTAATGATTAGAATCCCTTTAAGCGACAACTTTTTCTTTTACGCTTCATTTGGATTCAGTCATCAATAGTTAATCTTTACCTGAATCTACTGAATCTGCTAATGAAATTCCCAGATTTTGGCCATTCATTGATTTTTGTTGAACCTAACCATTCATTGTTTTGTGTGATTTAAGCCTATTATCGCAAACAAAATATCAGTTCTCTCTATAACTTTCGCACTCATTCTATTCAATTCATTTATTTACTATTTATAAACTAACTATGCAAGTTGGTCAAGTGCGGAGTCAAATATTGATTTTTTAAAATCTAGAAAGTTAACTCGGTTCATAATTAACAATTTAGAAAATTTGCAGCCTGGTATAAGAATTAGAAGTCTCTCAAAAATGGGGTTTAGTTGGGTTTTGGAGTACTTGAAAATGTTTTGTTTCAAAAAAAGGATTCATATAAATAATGATATTTCACTCAATTCCTAATTTACAGTTCCTTATTTCAATAAAAAATATGTGAGAAGTATATAAATCACTAATATTTGTGCCAAATAATTGTTAAAAGTTTTCAAAAATTTATAAAAAAAGAAACTGTACACAAATATTTGACAGAAATATTAGTGATTTATATACTTCACACATATTTTTTATTGAAATAAGAAACTGTAAATTATGAGTCAAATATTATTATTTATATTCATATTCATGCTCAATTCATTCTTTGGAGCAAATCATTTTCAAATACTACAAAACCCAACTAAACACCATTTTTGAGAGACTTCTAATTTTTGTGCCATGCTGGAAATTTCCTAAATTGTTAATTATGAACCGAATTAACTTTCTAGATTTTAAAAAATCAATATTTGACTCCACACTTGATAACTTACATAGTAAGTGTACGAAATATTCTAAAGCTGATACAGAAAACAACAGATACCAGAAATTTCTAAAGTGGATTTTGTTGCCCTATTGACCATTAGCTTTGGCTATAAATTTTAACCCTCTAACACAGTGATTTCCTTTAGTCTGGCAGTCAACACGTGACATGCCCTAGTGTACAAAGACTAAAGAAAATCACTGTTCTAACATATCTAGTATTTATTCTAGAAAACTTCAAAAACACCTTAAAATGCATTTTAGTCTGAAAATTGTTCATTTTTTGGATATTTTTTATTGCATGACGAAACCATTCAAGAAATATAATCTAAAACATGCCACGTGTAATGCCCAGGTTGTGCTTCAGATTAGAGTGCGAAATTGTCTTGAAATCTTGATCCATTCCCTTTCCTTCAGATATGTTTAGAATTCATTCCCTTCCCTTTCCCTTGAGATATGTTTAGAATCCATTCCCTTCCCACTCCCTTCAATCCCGCGAATGACTTCAACACACATACGTAATCTCAGCTCAAATTCTTGCGAGCAAAAAAAGACCAATTACACATACATACTGTAGGTCTAAACTCTATAAGGGAGTGAATGGATTCCCTTCAAGTAAGTATACCGCGGGTCCCTTATTGACGAACTTTAAATCCATTCCCTTCAGGTATTCTTTGAATCCATTCCCTTCCCTTTCCCTTGAGGGAGTGGGAAGGGAAGGGAAAATTAAGGGAATAGGAATTCCCGTTTCGCATTCTAGTTCACAACTCAATCATTTATCTTTCGAAGTATTTAACCCTTTATTGCTCAGGAATTATAATTTTGACCAAAATTTGGGTAAAGGGCCATTTCATTCTTATAATTAATTTGGATTACATGCAAAGTAATCAGTTATTGCTAATCGCATTCAATTTTTTTTATAAATAATATGTTTTATATAATCTCATATTTTGCTGAATATAAACAAATTAATTCAATTAATTCATGGCTATTGATGTTGAAAGGGGTTATCGATAAATAAAACTATGATTGATGTCTGTTTACTATGTTATAGGGATTAAGTTTATTAATTTTTTAAATTGACTCCGAGTTAATTTATAGACAGAATAGTTGGAAAATGTATTACAAATAAATTTCACAAATAATTAAAAGAATAATAAATTTTATGGTTTAAAACAACGATAGAAAAAGAGTTTCACGACAGGGAAGTCAATAAAAATGAAGTTTGATATTCTTAAATGAACTTTAAAATAAAGTAAATTAAAATAAACAAAAATAAGATTAAATCGTTTCCAATAATTCAAGTAATTCAGGGATAAAATAGCTTTTTATGCGAAGCACTTAAGAAATTAATTTTTTTGTCTCAATATTTTGATACTAAAAGATATAAAATTAGAAAATAAAACAAAAAATGTGATGGGACCGCACCTGCACCTCACTATTAGCGCACAGAAGTCAGACATACAAGACACTTCTTGTTTTACCCTAAAGGTTATATTAGATTAATTCAGGCCTTTTATTACTCTATTGTTTTGTTAATTCTCTCTCTCTCTCTCTCGCTCTGCTCTTCTTCTTCTATTTCTCTTTGATCACAGGTATGCGAACACTTGAAAAATAATATATTAAATGATTGAGGCGTTTACTATATATATTCAATCAATCAATTAATTCAGTTGGAAAACTGTCTTGCATATTAATTATTAATTAATTTTTTAGCTATCGATTATTCCTATCGACATATACTATTAGACTTGATTGAGAAATCGAAGCAAAAAATAAATAAATAATTATATCGATTCAAGACTTATCTTAAAATTTTTTCGCGTTTCTTAAAATAAGAAATTAATAAATTTTCAATAATTTAGTAAATATTGATATTTTATTAATTAATGTCATACAAACATGTTATGATCATTAAGTAATAAGAAATAGTTTTTTAATTAGAAAGATTTTGTATTAAATCATTTTTTGAAAACAATTACATTTTTACCCATTTTGAAAATCATCAAATTATTGGCATTTTATATAATAAGATACTTCCAGAACTTGCATTTTTTTGGTATTAACTTTTTTCTCCTAAACTTAATTTGTTTGCAAAATCGACTAAAAATTATTTTATTAATCAGCAAATGCTGGGAAAAAATATTTCTCGAGAAAATGTTTTCAAATTATCATTTTAGAAAATTTTAATTGGCCCCCGAGTTGTTTTATCAAAAAGAGCATTCCTTTTTCCAAAATACTCTATTATTCATAGCACAAACATATTTTGTAAAATCAAATCAATTAAGTATTTTTTTATTTTTTTATAATTCAATTTCAATGAATAATCTTTTGATGATTTATATCTATAGTAAACCTATAATTTAAATGATTTAAACACAGATATAAATAAGATTCTAATGAAATACTGAATTTAATAATAGTCAGTAATAATTATTATTAAAGGAATTTTTCACTTCAAGAAATATAATATAAGTTTTAGCATTTTTCTATTCGCTTATATTAAATAAAAAAAATAAGTTTTGTATTAATTGATATTTTTTATAAGCAATTTATTTCTCAAATATTTTTTTTGAATTTTTTTCAAACTTCTGGTTTAAATGAATAATTGAATACTTATTTCGTAAAAATGTCTTTAATTGAATATGTAATTCAAGTGGAATGACATCTAAAAAATGAAAATTAAAAAAACTCGATTTGTAATAAATTAATAAATATCAGAGAAAACCAACAATAGGACCATAATAAGACCCTTATCTGATTTTTGAGACAGAGACATTTTAAAAATGTTCACCTAACAACTAATTGATATTTTACATTGTTTCAAAAATAGTTTAACCCCATTTGGATATTTTGAGTAAAGTTTCTTTAAAATAATCTTCCTTTTACTCCTTCTGACCCTGGCTACCCCTGATAAATATAAATACACAAAATGATGACTGACTGATAGATTGAATGAACTGAATCCTACGCTCTCTCCTTCTCAGACCATAATCTTAATAACCCTCAAAAGTTTAAGTAAATGATTATAAAAATTAAGAATTTATTGCAATTAATTTTTTTGTGTTTGTTTTGATTCAACACAAGTGAATCAACTCTTTCGAAACGCTTTTAACGCTTTTGGTATTAAAATTACAGCAATTATAAAGAATTAATGTCTAAATTAAAATATCTTTAAAATTTTTGAACTTTTTTTCGTATTTTAATTGAAGACTTACTTCGCGTCGTTTAGATTAGCGATAAATTCCATTATAAAAAAGCAATTTTAATGTGAAAAAGGCTTCAAAAACAATATTCAAGAAAATTTTTGGACTTTTCGAAAGACACAAATTCACAACTGATTCTATCAAATGAACAGAAAATACGAAATTTTGTTGAAAATTGAAGCGAAAAACTGTTTTAAGATAATGTGATTATAAAAACTAAATTTTTAAATATTATAAAATCTCTTATTAGGAGGACTTATAAGTTGATTGAGTTTAAAGACTTGTTATGATTCGTTGCACTTATAAACAGTGAAATAGTTGTGGCAATTAATGGGCGGAAAAGATTTTTTATAATATTTTTCTTAACACAAAATACATGAAAGGTTCACAAACTGATTGCCCATAAGATGTAATACCTATAGTTAGCGTTCACAATAGTAACTATGAATGCGCAATCTATTAACAACTGTAACCATTATAAATAATATTCTATTTGTAAATTATGCATGTTTAAAAATGGCAATAAAAAATATAATAGAATATATTTTAACCTGAGTGTATTATTCCATATTGTAGTTTTACTTGTCGACGACTTCTCCTTATTTGAAGAATCACCAAGAACTTATATTTAATATTTATTAGACCAATGTCTACAGGTATTTATTGATTTTCTAAATTGAATCCTATTAACTTTTCAATTGGATTAATTGATAAATGATTGCATGAGTGAAAATAGGGATATCCAAAGGTCAGAGATGCTGGGGACCAAAATGATAGGGGAGGAGTATTTGCCATTTTTGCACAATAGGGGTATTTGTGAGACCCAGAAAATCTTGTCGATCACATATAGAATGGATGTGCAATTGGATGGAGGGTACCTCAGGTGGCGATAGCATAGCAGTGGATGAAGTACAAGATTAATGGCCTCTAAAGATAATGGGTCACGAAAATGAATGAATGAATTGTTTTTTATTAAAATTGAAAACATTTATAAAATTAATTACTTACATCTGTTGATGTCACATACTTGTGTACTGTACTTGATACTTTTGTCATCTGTTGCTTGTATATTGTGCAAGTATAAGTGAAATTAACAAATATTTACTGCTAAAATCTCACATACAGCCGTCCAGATTTTAAAGTTTCCACCATATCCGGCCTTTTCTCAGTTGTCCATGTTAATCAATAATGTTTTATTTCTCGATAATTTTTTAATACAATATTTAATATTTGGTAATTCCACCGGAAT
>JAQFXN010000522.1:0-21217 GCA_034693365.1 Liacarus xylariae | reverse complement strand
TTAAATCAAGAAAATATTAGAAACAAGCTACAGTATAGTTTTGAGATATCTGATTGAAGAGCGCGTAACTCAACATAAGCTGAATTTTTTTTATTATTATACATAACCAACACAATTTAACAATTTAATAAATAAAAACGACCGAGAAAGTGATTGGAGCTTTTAGAATACAAATGGTTCAATGAACTAGATTTTGGGCAATATATATTTATTCAAAAGAAAGTTTACTACTGTTAGAAATATAAATACTACTTTTGTGCTAAATGTTTGCTACATTTATATGTGCCTTTTCAAATTAATTTGAACAGAGTACTAAAGAGAACAGTGTAATAAAGCTTTACTCAAAGATTTGCAAAAATTACTTTTAGATTCAGATATCGATTTTACACCAAAGGAAGTTCCGTTGTTAGTGCTCTTAAAATTATGAGAATTTCAAATCCACTCCTCAATGATTGATCAAATTTAATGAACGCTCAGAAGCAGTTTTCTTGAAATCATTAAAATTATAGAATATAATTGTAAAATTGTTATATTTTTTTCTTATATCTGTGGTCTTTAAAATGTTGAAGAATTGAACACTTTTTAAAAGCAATTGAAATATTATTATTTTCATATTATTATTCAACAATTATAATTCTATCAACTTTCACCTGAACAAGATCATTAAAATAATTAAATAATGTGCGCATTTTTTTGAATAGTTTACCCATTTTAATGAGATATTTTCTCACAAGTTGGTAAAAATTAATAATGTATCTAAATAGTGTTTTGAAATTTTGCTGTGCATGGCTGAAATAATGAAAACTATATAATAACAAATTAGTTGTGCATATATTGACAAATAAGTTATATTTTAGAACATAATGAAGAAAATGAAAAATTTGATTTGTTTATTGAATCATGTGTTCAGTAAACAAGTAAAAGAGTTAAAACAATAGGTCTGTCATTATTCAGGACACGAGACAAATGATTGAAAGTTATTTGGCTACTAAGTGCTTGTCTAAACAACACTAATATAACATATCAAACAAATAATTGCATTTTCTCTGCGCTAGACTTAATACACGGCCATTGAATATAGTGTAGAGTATATACAGAATATTCTAACTTTAAGGAATCGACTCTAATCTCTCTCTCTCTCTCTCTCCCCCCCTCTCTCTCTCTCTCCTCTCTATTGCTCTATTGTGCAACAGTACTCTCCTCTCAGCGCATTGTCATCTCAGTCTTGCTCTGGTATTAGCCGAATGTAAACAGAGGCCGAACAATGCAAACAAAACTGTTATATTAAAAAACAGGTGCATTAATAATGAAATTTGCATTTGTCAGCTTTGCTCACAAACAATAGTCTACCGCACAGTACTCTCCCTTTCCATCTATTCTAATGTAAAGTTTCATAACACTTATGTGTTTGAACTTTGCTTTAATCTAAAACTTTTTATTATAAAATTAGAAAATTTATTGTTGAGTTCACAATAATAGGCGTTTTGTGACAATCTTTTAGTTGTCATTTCATAGGCATTACGTGTTTTAGCCATTTATTCTATAATATGTCGGCAGAAATATTCTGTTGTTTGCAGAATAATCAGAGCCACTGTATATATAAGAATGTGTTCGGAATATAATTTCATAATCCTTATGATAAACAGAAATATATTTTTTAACTTAAGCCTTAGAAATGAAATACAGTTCTGTTATTCATTCGATGGTTAATTCAATTCAATTCACTTATTCCTCATACGTTTTCTCTCCTGAATACTGACTAACGTTTAACAAAAGAACGAACGGAAAAACTATTGCAAATCAGAAAAATATACAATTCTATATATAAATAATATCGCATAAAAAATTATCATAACATACAAAGTATGAGAAAATTAATACAAAACAGAAATGAGAAACTTTGCGCAAATTATTGAAGAGATGTGTTATTTCAATATTTCAAGTTTATTAAAGATTCTGAGCATAGATAGCATTCTCACTAACTTTACAAACGAAGTAAGAAATAAATATTAATTATAATTTCAATAAATAAATTTATTTATTCTTGTTTTTATACCAATGTGCTTTATTAATAGTACAGATATTAAATCAACAAGGACTAGATAAGACATAGAAACAATTATCGTTTCGTTTTACAAAAACACATATAAAATGAAATAAACCTAAATATATATGAATTTGAATTCATTTAATGAACTATTGGCTACACTGTTAACTGCGAAATAGGACCTACTGTTCCACCAAATGCTTCAATTTTTGATGACTATTGAATCGTATGATAATTTTAACTATAGTTAAGTGAAGTCACTTCTAGACAGTCATTCAACTGATGTATGTCTGCAATAATTCTCTGGTTTTCTGAGAGGATTCCATAAAAACGTAGAAATTTATTGAATAACAGTCGAGAACTTCATTAATGTCTTACACATTAAATGATGAATTATTTATTTCAATTAGGAATTTGTACAGTAATGATGAAGCGCTACATAAAACTCTTTACAAGAATAGCTTTGAATTAATGCACAAATAAATTAAACTACAGATTAGTGCCTTAACCTGGAATAGGAGTCCAATGGAAAACATCAAATTTAAATTTTTCACTTAAATAACAGGGAGTCTCACAATTGAATATATTCTGCAATATATTATAATTATATTTTTTTCAAATAGCAGTTTGGATTCGCCCACATTCGCCCAGTTCTAAATCAAATGTATTGTAATAAAAATTGTAATCTTTATGTTTGTTATAATAGAATTTAATAAATTTTTTACAAGCAAATTATGGGCTGAGAAAAGAATTGAAAGATAAATTCAAATAAACCTTTGAATAACTATAATATAAGCGCACAATAGTATTATAAAATACTATATTTAGATAAAAGACTTATATCTTTCAAAATAAAAAATATTCAGATGTAGACAATAATTGGAGTAAAGCTGGCATATATTGTCACATAAATTGAGATTTTTGATTAAAAAATACTGATTGTTGGAAATTATTTTATTGAATTTATAGACTATTATTTTATTTGTTATATAAATTCAATATTTTATTTTCTAAAATGAGTTTAGTTAAGAGGTTTATATTTAGAAATCACATAAAACATTGAAAAATGAGGGAATTTTCTGGAGAAAAGCCGATTCTGTCAATTAATATCCAGTTTTAGGAATTGGTTGTGAACTGTAAAGAATTTTGTTGTGAAGTAAATGTATTTGCAATTGTGTTTTGTGAGACCTGAATGTTATATTGAATATATGGTCTTATTTAAAGAGCATCTGCTCCAGTCTTGCTTCCAGGTGTGCACTGTTTCCTTCATTTCCTCCAAATGAGTTGTGCCTTATATTGAGTGCCAAACAAACTCTATGTGCTCTCGAGTACGCCTTACGGCCATAAGTGGTGTATTTGAGGCAGAATTACTGCTAAAACTATTATTATTATTATTATTTTAAATTATTACTTATGTATTACTTCTATTTGAAGCTCAAGTTTTTCAAAAAATAGATAAAAGACTGAAAGACTGTACACATAGTTATGCTGTCGATGGCTGTTAGTAATGGTCTCTAAATTTAAGTTTTTGAAGAGCTATGCGATGGAAACCAACTAAATGGCAGGTGTGGCCCAATGTTTGAACTCTTGTGATAAATTATATTTTCACTTCGAATTGATAGGCCATATATTCACTCATTTTCATTGAAGGACTCTCTCCTCTCTCGAAATCCAATCAACTGAACAAAGATATCAATACAACCGTTCAATAATTGTGTAAACGATTCTCTAATTTAAGAGCGAATTCTATTGAATAGGTTTTGACGAATCAATTTTGCAATTATTCTCTTCTTCTCTATTAAATTAAAACTTATTTGAGCAAAGATGGAATATAGGATTGGATACATCACTATCAATAACTCAAGTATTCTTCAAAATACCACCCATGTATCGCTCAAAACTAGAATTACTCTCAAAATCTTTATAAAATTCCCAGTTTAAATGAAACATGTCTACTTCATCCAAATGATTTAATATCCTGTGCTATATTTATTCATATTTCACAGGGTCTTAGATATTTTGGTTAAATTTACTTTATTTCAGATAAATTTGGTTAAATGTAAAAAAATCAACACAAAAAATGTTTAAATCATAGTTAGTAGAAGAAGATTTTTAGGGAAATTAATCAAATAATCAAACCAAAAATAGTTATAAATGGGACAGGAGAACTTATTTCTGAAGAAAATTGTGTTTGTCTATAAAATTTCCATTTTAAAAATCTGACTCAATTATAGATTAAAGATCATATTCTTCACTTCTTTCTATTTTTATTTAATGTATATTTATATAATTGGGACAAAAATAAAGAAACGCAGAATTTAACATCTAATCTATACATACATCTAATTCAGGATAATCAAAGTGAAATCATATGATTTTCTATAGAAATAATAATTCTGCTCTAGCTTATTTATTGATTATATGTGATTAAATTTAATTTTTAAATCATATTTTGAATAACTCATTAAATTCTCCAAATCCTCAAAATAATTTTTAATCAGTAACACAATTCATGACTTTAACCGATTGGAGATATATTTCAAAAATCACTCAAAAAAGTCTTTGTTTTAAACTTGACTATGTTTCAAATATACTGTATAATGTTGTTTTTGACACTTTAAAAAAATACTTCTTTGTAACTATTTAGTTTTTATGTAAATTAAGCCCTCTATAGCCCTCAACTTAAATGACCTTTCTTATCATTAATTTTGAGTTAATTAGACTTTTGATTGAAAATATATAAATTATTTAGAAATAAAAAAATTCTAACTTAAATTAAGATAAAACGTGTCTTTTATTTTAAAAAATCTTTACATTTAAAACTTGAATTTATTTCTAGTTTAGAATTTTTAAAAAAATTAAAAAACATGAAAACTAACAGAAATTTAAATATAATTAGTATTTACTATAAATAACTAGCTTAAAATTTTCTGTAAAACAAATTTTTATTTAAAATTTAATAAAATCATAAAATTTAAATAAATTTAAGGATGAATTTAAGATAATTAATAACAATTAAAAATAATTGACACTTTCTTTGGGGTTAAGTCGAAAAGTTCAAAATGTTTGTTATGAAATTGATTTATAAACAATTGGCTTCTGTCAAATAGCTATTACTCAAGATTTTAATCAAGATCTTTTACGAAATATTGCAGTAACGCTTGATTTTACAGAACAATAGGATTACAGAATTACAGATGTTTTTCAGATCTTCAAACAATACTTGTATACAAAACTGATAATTTCCATATTTAAATAATTTTTATTACTTTAAAATGCAAACAAAAATCTAATTCAATTTTTCTTTAAGTGCACAAGAAATTCGAGTATAGATTAAGATTTTATTTTTGCATAAAATAAAAAGTTCATTGCACCTATATTTACATTTGAGTAAATTTATTAGTTCTCTAATAAAAAAATAAAAATATCAATACTTTTTGAACTCACAAATCCTAATTAAAGTATAATTCACACCCTGGAACAAATTTAATGAATGTCTTAAATGAATAAAAAAGAAATTATTATAAATAGACAAAACGAGAATGACTTGAATATTGAGCCAAACTTTTATGGAATTTCTCATATTTCATGAATTAGTACTAAAATTAATAATTATAAGAAAAATCGATTTAATTTTTGCCAAATATTGATTAAATAATCATTTTTTCCTCAAAGAAAAATTATATGAAATATAAGAAACATTGAAAACTAAAAGAGTGGATACAATAATTCAGTAGTAAAACAAGAAAAAGTGTCAGAATTTTTCATCAAAAGAAAAATTCAATAACTCATTAAAATAAAGTATAGAATCAATAGAATTAGATTCTGTGCTTTGAATTCTCAATAGTAGTGTCAATAGTGAAGACGAAATTAATTAAATGTCGAAATTGTATTGAAATAGATTTCTCTTTTAATCTATAGATGGAATAAAACTAATTGAATTAACAAAACGCCATTGAAATTAGCATTTAAATTAATTTTTAATCAAATTAATTTTTAACACAAGTTGAATTTTTCATTAAAATTGATATCGAATTTTGAAGTTTCTCATTCACGCAATAAGTTTTATATCAATTATTAAAATTATTTATAAATTCTTTTTATTCCTTTGATCATTAGATAAGATAATGTCAATCAGAATCAAACAAACATTTCGCTCAAAATATAGCATTGAATTGCAATTTGTACTACAGATGGTATTTAATAATTCTTCAAACTATGAAAAATTAATTGTTTTGAATATTATTAAAAATTCTGCTACAAATTGTAGAAATACTTTAAATCAGTTAAATATAACTTGTTTATATTTTATATAAATTGAAGGTCTTATTTAAATTATTGATTTTACTTAAACCTAACTCGATTAGATATAAACCAGGGGTAGCCAATGGGAGGGGGTATAACCGTACCGGGGTATAACGGTAATACTGACACGGGCTACCCCTGGTGTAAACTGACCTTTCTCAATTAGTGACAATATTAAATATTTTCGCACGAATTCTGTTTCATCTATAATGAATTATTCTATAAATGAATGGATAATTTATTTTTTTTTCTTCCTTTAAATAATTCAATAATTTTGGAGCAGATTTTTAACAATAATATTTAGAATAAAAAAGTATATAATTCCTATTTTATAGTTGTGTTGGGAAAAAAAGGAACAATCAATTGAACAATTTGTGCTTCAATTCATTTATTTAGTATAAATTATAAGACGGTTTAAAAATGATTGAAGTGAAGACAATATACTAAGCGTTAGAGTAATTAAATTATAAGCTTTAAGAATATGAGAAAAAAATCCCAGAATTTTTATCGCATTATTCCATTACAGACTTGAATATTCATTGATATAAAGTGTATAAAAAAATATAATATAGTTTTTTTATTGATTTTAAGGATAGAGTAGAAAATCATTATTAATCATTAGTGGAGAGAAGTATAGTATAAAATATATAATAATAAAAATGATGACAGAATTTGCGATTAATTATTCAGAAGATTTTTTTTTAAAGAGAAAAAGAATTTTTTTCGAAATATAATCATTTATTTGAGTCAATGATTAAATAAAATATTGATTTAATGATAAGTTATCTGAATTCCGGTTTAAGAGTTATTATATCTATAAAAAAAACTTAAATAATTTATTAAAACTGAATAACTTATAAAGTATTTGCGATAACAACTATTGTTAAATACATTACGTGATTAACAAATAAAAGTTAATATATTTTCATTTTTTTTATTTTTAGTAAATATGTTTGAGTAAAGAGAATATTTGTAATATTTATTTGTTTGATGTTTTCAAATATTTTGGAACTACGCCTCCAATCGAGAGTTCCGACTCCAAAGTAAATACCATAAGAAAAAAATTTCGGTTTCAAATCATATTTTATATTCTCAAACAATCTATTGTTTAAAAGTAGAATAAGTTATAGAATATGATAAGGGCTTCGACTGAGAAAAAATCTAGTTTTCTATCTTAAAGTAGTCCCAAATCTTTAACAAAACATATGAAGTCTTCGCGAAAAATAATATTTTATTTCATTAGTTCTGTTTGTTTTTACGGGCTTTTGTTGACTGAAGTCAAGACTTAATAATATGAAAAAAGTAGAAAAATTTTATTACGAAAAAAATGTAGAAAAATGACTGCCTTTGCGAACTCCAGATGTCCGAAAAGTGGCACAAATACTGACAAAATCTTACATAAAGATCAATAAATATAAGAGGAATCGATAGATAGGAAGACAAAGTATAATCTCTCGACTCTTTTTGTCCAATTTTTTTCTCTCATCGTTTCCATTATATTATATTCAGACAACAAGTATTTGTTCGCTATGTCTGAAGTTATTTTTTTCTATTATTAAAAGTGATTCAGAAAAAAATTACGCAAATATAAGATCCAGAATAGTATAGCATTGATAAGGAATTGTATGAAACAGAACGGATTGGACGCCAGGTTTGACACAAATGTGAACTTACACTACACTAGTCTACAGAATAGGGTTCGGATACAGAAATCTAAGAGCACTGTTGGCGGATATATGAAGATAGCGAAGCAATTAGAGTTCAGTCGACTGGAAAACAATATCGTATGAGAATCGGTGTGAAAGATGAAGGAAGAGTACAAAACAGAACAAAAAATTATATAAAGGAATGAATTTTTCTGATTGAAAAAAATGAATGAATGGGAGAACAGAAGTGAACGAATCAAATAATAACTTTTGTATATAAATATATAAAATTGTGGTCAACGATAGGAGAAAAGAATTGCTTAACAATTATTTATAGTTCAACAAAATCCAAACCATTGTTTGAATACATAAATACAATAGACTTTGTCATTGGAATAATGTGTCCGTTTTTTCAGACAAATTCTCTTCTTTTTTTATATAAAATATATTTCCTTTTTTTAATTGAAAAATAATTTTTCTTTGAGATAAATCGGAGCGAAAGCATTCATAGTTCAGACACATTAGAGGAGAAATATTGATAATTTAAAACTGAAAAAATTCTTTATCACTCTCTAGTGAATGGAATGTATATATGTTTTGCAGTTAGTTTTCAAGCGTAACGTAACGGCACTCATATATATAGTCAATGATAGGAAAAATAAAAAAAAACTAGAGATATATATAATATTTTATGATTTTTTCGGAGAAATTTCATGAATGAAGGCATATATAAAGTGAACGCTTATACAAACTGACAAAGAATATTCTCGAGAAAATAATAATAAGACATTTGGGCCCTGGAATATAGCTTTTAGTTGCACTCAGTTAAGTCAATCAGTTAGTTATAGCCAAAGAGAGAGAAGTTTTTCTTTTCTTTTTTTAATAATGAACTCAAACGACAGAGACTTTGGTTCGCAATTATCTGATAAATCAGTGAATCCTTCTTTCAGATTATTATTATAACTTATTTTTTTGCCCTCAAATATTCAATAAGTAAACTCTTGTTTTTTGTCATATAATTAGAGAAATGAATTTTAATAAAGATTCATATAAAAGGCCATTCCATTCCATTCCTTTCTATACAATTGATTATTGTTTATGACGACCGTTAACCTTATGAGCAAATCATTGATACTTCTATGGCAACCCTCTCCAAAATCAACACAAGAATTACTTATTCTGGTGGCACATATACCTTCAGGAATAAGAGAACAGCGGCTGTGATGGACATGAATTGATAGGGTTTTTATAGCGAATTGTAATCATTACTTCAGTTTTCAGTGTTGGCTATGAAGTGAGAGAATAGAAGAGAAAATCAAAATATAGTGAAGAAAAATAAGACGAAATAAAGGACTACACCCTTAAAGCGGTTTTGTTCCTCAAATTTTATTTCACAGCATATAAAACGAATCTTTGAGCCATGAATTTGTTGACAGAATAGGCGAATTTCGATGTGCACTGACTGTTAGTATAAACCGGTGCTCTCGAAAAATAAATTTTTTCATCATTAGAGCTAAATTTAATTACACTCTAAAGGTTTGGCCGATTCTCTAAATTCTATCTCTTTATCGAAATGTTGAAAGATTACAACCGAAGCGATAGAATTACTCATGAAATACAAGTAGACATTTGCTAAAACCCTAATATATATCAGATTTAATACATTTGTTGGTCTCCTCTCAAAACTACTCCAATGCTCTGTTCACTTAAAATCAACTCATTTTTATGGATTGCATCCAATTTTGTGTTCAATGAGAAAAGACATTCCGATTCTTTTGGTTTATATATGTTTTTTACTCTAACCGTTCGATCTTTTTTTAGGGACTCTTTCTCTTCACTAATACTCAACACAAGACATATGCGAACAGACTTTGTGTTTGTGAAGCGATTTTATTTCATTTCATGTCAAAAGAGGAAAAATCCGAATGAATGCAATGCTTTTCTAAGAAAAACATAGATTTTGTCATCAATTAAAACGTGACTCAGAGCTAAAATTCAATTCTCTCATTACTGTTCAGTATTGCACACGAAATAACATTTCATCAATAGGTTTTGTGTAGGTTTTTGTCTGAATATATACAATAAACCAAATATTTCTAAACCAAAATAATTTTATATTTTAAGAAATATAAGTAAACTTTCAAAGAATCTACTCTTTCATCGGAATATGTTTTGCTTTCAATTAATTGTTGCTAAACTTAAATATTTATTCATTATTTTTAATGAAATCTATTTAACTGTTTTTAAACTTTTCGTATAAACGAAATGTTTTTCTCGATGGAGTATTGAAGGCTAGGGTAGGGTTGACAAAGTGTGGTGAGCACAAACCCTTTGCCTGGGGGCAAATTGCAAACTTCCCCTCTAATCCAATTCCAAAAAGATATAATTTTATCACTAAAACCCACAATAATATTATTAAAATTTCAGTTAAAAGCACAAAAGAAAATTCAGTGCAGTTGAGAATATACTCACAATCTTGAGTTAAGGATTCTGGATCTGTATATTTGAAGTCTTTAAGGTTCTGGTCATCCATATTGACTGCAAAATCTCAAATCTCAAGAGTGCTCTCTCTCTCTCTCCCTCTCCCTCCCTCCCTCCTTCCCCTTCTCTCCTCTTCTCTTCTCTTCTCTTCTCTCTTCTCATTCTCTATAAAATCCAAACTCAAACCAATCTATTATAACAAAGAGATGTTATTAAATTGGATGAAATTGGAATTCATTCTCATTCTGTTCTCTACTTTTGGTTGGATAGAGAAGGCGATCGGCAGAACATAAGTTATATATTCCGCTCAGAATTTTTGTCGAAAACATTAGATTATCGACAAATTTGATAACTCATGAGTCCCTGAATTATCTCTTTTCCTTTTTTTATGTATAAATAATCAGGGATGTGCAGGTCTAAAATGCAGGCATTTGAAACTTAACTAAGCACAGGTGGTTCTTACATGATTTAATGGGAATCAGCCATTCATCAGCAATTCAAATGAAACGATTTTTCATAAATATTTAAACATTCATTAAATTATATTAAGAAATATTTTATCAATAATTGGAAGAAAGTATTCTAAACCTCAATATTTTGAGTTAAACCTTTTGCAATCTCTGATATATAAAGTGAACCAATCCTTAGTAAAAGTTATATAAATCATATTTCATATAAAATATTATCCCTTTTTCATATTTTTGTTACTTATGTTTTGCTATTTCGAAACAACACATCATTAAAATAATTTTCTAAAGGATTGGTTATATTTCTTCTCAGAATCTAAAAAAATGAGTCAAATAAAGTGAAAACAAGAAAATTTGTGTTAGAATTACAAGAAAATTGAAATGAAAACAATTTTTTAAAAATTGAAAATTTTTGTTCAAATAATTCAAAGGAAAAAATAAATATAGAAAACGTGTGTCGAAAATAATATATGAAAAGAATGTTCAAAAAATATTTTTTATATATTTATGTCACTTAAGTTGAAGAAAAGAAATCTGGCCTAACATAAGGCCTGATATGTTTGCAGTTCTTAGCACTGATTCCTACCTAACCTTATTTCTTTTCTATGATAGTGTAAAAACAAATCAGATTCTAAGAGCACCCCAATAGTACTTATTCTGTGCAAAATTGACATTTTTCTGCTCTTTCATCGAAAAAAATAAAAGGAAGAAAAAAAGATTTTCTGAGTTTATGTAAATGCAGTGCAAAAAAAGAGAGAAAACTTTCAATAAATTGAAATTATTTTATTATTACAAATGAATATAAAGAAGAAATTACTTTTGAGGATCTGAAGACATAACCACATATAAAATGGCAAAAAAGTGGTAAGACTTAGGAATTATATGCAATAACTTATGGAATAAGCATTTTTTTTGCACTCAAATTACAAAACAGAAACTCTTCTTTTAATGCTCTTTATTTTTTACTGCAAATTCTGTATATATTCTTATGGATTATTTAATAATATATAACATACGTTAAGAAATTATATATATATTTTGGCCAACACTTTAAATATATCCACAAAACTTGTAATAAGTATTTTGTTTTATTTGAGTTTTACGAGAATATGTGTGCTCTGAAAGTACACTTTTGAGATGAGCTAACGGAGAAAACCATTAGAGTTGAGCACAAGAACTAAATTCTAAATATGCAAAAATGTAAAGAATACAGAATAGACATTCTGTAATATAAATTTCTTTTTCGTTCAATTTATATCTTTATTGTCTCTGCAGTGGAGTAGAGTTCGGAGGAAAACATTTGAAATGATAAGAATGTGTTTCGGATATACAGTATTGCCTTAAAATTGTCAAAAAAGTTTTGAAATCTTTTGACAATCAAATGATGGGATATTCAGAAATACTGTAAATCACAAGAAACTAAGTATTAGAAAGTGTTGCCGCTGTGCTCAATAATTTAGCGGACTGTGCTTTCATTTTATAAAAACAGCCCCAACACAACTAAATGTCAAGTATTCTTTTATTCTTACATTATAAATTTATTATAAAAACTCATGAATATCTCGTTATCATTGCACACAAATCTCTAATTTCGATTAGTTTACACAATAGAAGTTACAAATTTTGTTATGTCTATCACTCCAATACATGTTAATTGTATATAAGATTTTAAAATAAATTATTATAAACAATATTTAATCTATTCTTATTCATCACATTCACTGATTATTATTGATTTAGTTTTTGTTCTGAAATCAATAAAAATCTAATAATAATATACAAAATAATATAATGTAATTTTGCAGACAATTATTTATTTGAAAAATGAAATTATAATTGATTAGTGTTTATATTAAAAAGGAAACAACTCGTTAAGTAATTATTCATATTGTATTGTTTATAAATCTATTTGTTCCAGGTTTGTTTATGGGATTAACTATAAATTATAACTTAATAGGAGATTCAGTAATATAAATGTAACTCTTGTTTTGAAAATTTTGGTTAGAGTTTGTCCTTTTTTTTGAGTGAATGAAAAAAATTAATGCTCTCTTTCTTTAAGACCTGAAATAAATGTGTTGTGTTGTTAGCCCTAAAGAGTTTTACCATAAAATACTCTCTAATATTTTGCATCCTTTCCTCTCAATTCTTCTTTTCAGTTCAAAGTTTAAAGTTTATTGTATTCACGTCTCTATTGTGTGTTTAGTTTTAACAATAAATTTTAGAGCAGAATATATTTCTTCAAAAGCCCTGCAAAATGAGCCGAATTTATGACACAAAAGAAGTGTTGAATTTTGGAATTATGTCTTAAATCACCGAAAAATTCAATCAAAAAATTCATAGTTTTTTATACAAAAAAAATTTAAGTATAATATAATAAACACTTAATAAAAAATAATGCTTAGGATTCCTATTATTAATGGATTATATATTTAGTGAAATAGTATATAAAGGAGAACAACAACAAGGAATTTAGACAAAATACTAATATTGTATATAAAAGTCCTGAAATGCTATAATAAATTATTAAAAGCACTTAAATTAAACAAAAATTTCATTTTTTATACGCAAAAAAATACACTTAAAAGTTGTTTAAATGAGTGACAGAAGAAAAAAGTGAATGAAGTGTGTGTTTGAGTTAATCAGTTATAACTTATAAGTGATTGAAATAAAACTAAAAATATTTGCTGATCCGATCGGATTAACACATATATCAAGTGATTAACAGTTTTGGATACAAAAACTAATGTCTGCAACAGTAGTGTTATTGTGCTCTTACATCAAAACTTTTATCACAACAATAACAATCAAAATAAATTAATAGCTGTCTCTATAGAGTTCACCCAAATCTTATTGCACCGACACTAAGATATTTTGGTGTTCGGCTAACAAATCAGGTCGCGAATAGACAACATGGCCTCAGCACCAGTACTGCTAATAGAGAGTAGATATATATATATACACACAATATATGCCCAGTGTATTAGACATATACACACATTCTGTGTTATTAGATAGCATTGCATTGCCTGCTATTGCTGTGCCAATGCATGCTTTACTCGTATATATGGGCTCTGATATACAAAATATATATATGACTACTGCTTCTGCTCTGCGCTGTACCTCAAGGTTTGAAATAATACATGAATTTCGAAGAAAAATAATTTTTAAAAATAAGAAATAATATCTAATAAATAGCGAAATAGTGTCAAGTCTTACCTTTTTTGATGGCTTGAGAACACGTTAGTAGTATTGATATGAAGAATAACGTGTAGCCCATCATAGCATTCCTTGTCTTACAGTATATTTAGATATATTTATGAATTGATATTCAAATTCAGATGATTTGATGTTTTGTCCGATATATCACTATATCTGAGGGACAGTGGAGTAGATATTTGTGAATAACAATTGTTTTTCTTATTGTTTTTTCATACAATAATATGACACAACTTCTTGTGTGTTGTGCTAAACAACACCGACTTATGTATCGTTTAATTCTTTATTATTTTGCTTTCAGTTGTTTTCTTAGTCTTCAATCGCACGCCTCTAATGTCTCTCTCAGAGAACGTACGATACGAAGCCTCAAAATATTACAGTATTAACAGTTAAACCAAAGCAACCTTTCAGTTGAGTTCAGTTCAGTTGGAGTGTGTTTGTTGTGTACGAAACGCACTGTGCAATTGTGTGCAATTGCCTCAACACACACACCAATGTTATTATGCGAACAGAAAAACTTCGCCGTCTGTTAAGAGCCGAGAGATAGAGGAGAGAGTCAACGGTTTAGTGCAGTTCTTGTTCGCCAACAACCATAGGATTTGCAGGAGCTTAGGCTCTGGCACAGGGGAAGGGCCTCAAGAACTGCTGCGCTCACCAAATATCTGCCAACGCCTGTGACGTCAACGCAAAGAATCAGATATTATAGCTATTGATCGATTCGGTGCACAATTGCAGCTTCTTTTCTCCCAAAGCAGACGCACTTTGCAAACTAACTGTACTGAGCACTGGTATAATATGGGAAAAGTGTTTCTGGGATACAGACTTCAGGTTCTCATATAAACACAACTACAGGCGGTACCAAGTGTTGCCAAGTGCAATTATACATTTCCTTGATCAATTTCAAAATTCACTTAAATCTTCGTTGAGATAGAAATTGAATCGGCTTTTTATAAACCATGAGATGGCAAACCAAAAATGCCCGAAACTACCTCGACAATTTTCAAAATGCATCTTCCTGTGACGTGGGCATTGTCATTTTGGAAAGATATTCAAACATCACCGGTGCCAATGTTTTTGTGAATTCAAAATATTTTAGCTTTTATTATAAATTTCTGTAAAGAATTTCACATAAAAATAGAAACTATCAAATATTGAACTCCTAAGGAAAAGAATGCATTTATCAATTCTGTTGGTGAAGAAGAAGATATTAAACAGGGGGTCGTATAGTCTAAATACTCACTGAGTTTGGGATTTAGCAAAATACCCCCCCCCCCTGATTTCTTGCGCCGCAGGCAAAAAATTCGCATTTTCACATTACCCCTAAGCATTACCCCTACCCCTTTGGCATTTTCAGAAAATTTTTTCTCCTCTATACCTCCTCCTGACTCGACCGACCTTGGCGACCCCTGATATTAAAACTTATCTATATTTTTCTATTGGCATTATCTACTTAATAACTTAAGATAATATCAGTTGTATGGCAATAATTAGACTTTTTTGAAAATAGCGCCCTATACCCCTGTAACTTTGAGGCACCTTATATCATTTTACTTTCAGACCCTTACCCACGCTCATTTGACTGATTATAATGTAGCTCAAAGCTATTTATCACTTTCTGTTATCTCAATTTCTTCCTTGAGTTTTACGTATCAAGGTAAGAACCCAACTTGGAGTATGGACAAAATCCCCAATTCTTTGAGAATCAAGGTGGAACCTGGAGGTTTGGCAACACTAGCGATACCTGTTTACTGTACTATCTATTAGTTTAAAGTATTTTTTCGCTAACTTTACATTACTTTTTCGTTAATATAAGATTCGCGCAGAGATCTAACGCACAGGTATTATAGCAGAAAAGGTCAAAATATTTAGCAAATGATGAATAAATGAAATAAATATATTGTCAGTTAAGTTATATTTAGTAATTCTAATACTTAAAGAACTATCTTTTTAAATGCGAAACTGAAATAATAAATTATTTTTTATTGCAATTTATTCACTTTTTATATTTTTTTATAGAATTCAATGTAAACTCTTCATGCTACACTATATTAGAGCAGATAATAGAGTAGAACTCATAGGAAATTCAAACACATTTTGTTAGATTCCAATCAGAAATAAAAATGTAATAAACGCTAAAAATGACAACTTTTGCATATATTTGGAAAAAATGAAAAATAATTAAATGTAATATTCTTAACATTAATATAAATAAAAATTATTACCATTTTTTCTGTTTTAAATATTTTTCAATATTTACAGAATTCCTGAAATATTTGCATAAAATTTATGAAACATTATATAATATGCAATTCAATAGTAGAGATATATATATAAATAGAGAGTATATGTAATTAAATATAATCACAATATTCTTATCGATTAATTATATAACTTATATCACAAGTCGTTAAATATTAATAGTATGATATTTATAAATATTTGGTCTTTTATAGCCTTAAATAAGATACTAAAAGACATTCATTAAAGATCTAATAGAATTTGCAATAAATTCTTTGATATATTCAATAGAAATAAATACGGTTTTCTTTGAAAAAGCATTTGAGATAAGATTCGGAGAAAATGATAATTATTTTTTTGTCAAAAATGAATTCTTAAAATTCTTATAGAAAGTCATTCGTTTTGTTTAGGAAACTATGGTTTTGTAGAATAAATACAAATATAAAATCAATTATTTCTAATTAAGAGATCACTCGTTAACTATTGTCATCACATAAGCAGTGGTTCATTCTCTTCGAATGAATTAATTGTGTGGTGTTCTTCGTCCATATTGTCTTCTCCTGTGGTGTCTGGCCTTCGATTGGAAGCGTTTTCAGTCCTAATAAGCTTTTCCTCATCTGATAAATAGCCATCGCTTTGAATGATTCCATAAGAAAAATAAATAATAAATCCTAAAATACAAGAAAACACTGAATCAAAAAACTAAATCAAAAAGTATTTTATTTTTTCGATTTTGAAAATTACACTAAAAATTATAGACAGAAAAGCAAATGAATTAAAAAAAATCTCTTTTAAAAACAGTTCAGTATTTATAATAATGTAATTGAAATATAATATACAAAAAAAGGAAATAAATTGAAATGAAAATTAACGAACAATCGATTGAAGAGTAATTGAATTGAATTATAATATTTAAAGTATAAAATACGAGTAAAAATAGTAATTTATTAATTAATTATAATAAATGGGAAAAACTTTTAAGTTTAATAAGTATTGAAAACTGAATGTTAAAAATTAATACAATCATATAATATCTCGTAATTATATATATTTAAAGTATATATAAAAACAATTAATGTTTTTTTTTTGTAAATAAACGAATGAATTATTTCATTAAAACTCTGGAAACAAACGCAAAAAACAATACAATCAATAATCAGATCATCAATGAATTCAACTCAAAAAACAATAAACTCTAAAAAATCTCAATAAAAATTGAAAAAACAATTTTAAAACACTAAGTAATGATTGACTTTAAAAATATATATAAGTATTTAAAAATATAATAACATTTCATTTAATTTCATTTCAGTGTTTGTTTTGAAGTATTTTTTGTTTTGTTAAAAACACGATTAGAAAATACAATCGATTGAATCGAAGATAATTCGCTTCAAACGAAATAAACCGGAAATTAATAGCGAGTTTTATATACTGTATATTAAAATTCCATCGATTTTTTGAATTGAAATTTGAAAATCTTATTATAAGTCTTAATATTTGAATGACTAGTCTTTTATGGCAATTGAATTGTCTTTAGTTTCATATTTGACAATCGGCTGATTGTTTTTATCTTTTCTCTCATTGCTGTTCCAAATGCCGTACAGAATATAAATGCTTAGCCCTATTGGAAAGGTATTGAAAAGGTATAGTATAGTCAACAGTATAGCCAAACATTAAGTCCACACAAAATTAAGAATTCAACTCAAGACAAGTTATGTAAAGTTTAATTAAGAGTAAGTATGGATTTGTGTCAGATGTGATCAGAATGAGGGGAACAGTAAGGCTAAACATAACGATAAATGCTTACCGATGAACATCCAAACCCCGAATCTAATCCAAGTCATAGTCGACAGTTTGAGCATTAGATAAAAGTTAACGAAAACACTGAAACAAAAACAATTATACGTTTAAAACAATTCAATTAAAACTTTATTTCCAAATATATACCTCAAAAATGGAATCCATGGAACGAGTGGTACCTAAAGATCATATAATAAAAGTGTAAAACATTTGTAAAATCATTGAAATAATAGAATACCTGAAAAGATATCCGCTTGGCTGAAGAGGGTTGGGTGGATAAGGCAAATATGCTTATGATTATTAGTATAAACAATATGAAAATGATAATAAGTGAGACCACGTCTTGATTCGCTAATTCATCCTCCAGTGCGACGAGCAATGAGTCCAATATTACTAATTCTGTGCCTATAGTATTGAGACAAATGAGAAAACATTAGTTGAAACGAAAGTTAATTAAATCAAAATAATTTAAGATTTATCTCACATATAAGGATAATGAGTGCAACAGAAACTTTAGAGGAGAGAGGCGTTGGAGTAGTCAATCGGTCGATATTGAAACACTGGCGCAAAGCATCTCTTAAACTGTAAACTTCGTTATCATTGGAATCGCTTGAACTGCCGACGAAGTGATTAGTGGTTATTGAGTTATCAGATCCGGGAGAGGAGGCAAACGGTTGCATACGTTCCTCTTTGTATCTAAATATTTGATTCAATTATTTATAGAATAATAGAAAGAAATAAAAATAAAGACAAAAAGTTTATTCCAAAACAAATAATAATATAATAATCGAAAGAGAGAGCCATTAAGTGAATAAGTAGTTTCACACAGAGTATTATAACTCACTCGTTATCAACACTGGCTTTAAGCGGTTCGACTTCATGAGCATCACTGACGAGAGCGTCAGAGTTAGACAATCCGATGCGATCGGCCAAATAGCTATACCTTAACAGCACAGGACAGCAGAACATAAATCTCAGACATCAATACATTTAGTTTGCAAACAAATAAACCACTCATTGCTTCTATTATTGCTCTAACATTTAGTAAACATAAAACAATTATTTGGGCACTAATTATACCTCAATATCAGTACTGAAACCGCAACCAAAGTATAGGCCAATAGAGTGCCTGAAATTATTTGTTTATTATTAATTAAATGAATTTCAATTGAATAGCGCTGTCTATACCTATTGACATCATATCTGCCAATTCCTTCACGTCGAACATCATAGCCATACCCCCCGCCAACAGACCGGAGAGGAATGTGGCCAACAGTGGGGTCTTAAACCTCGGATGAACATTGGCTAAGAACCTGAAGATAACGCCATCGCTGGCCATAGAATAGAGGACTCGCGGCAACGGAAACATAGCGCCGAGAAGACTAGTGGATAGACCTGTTAAAGCGCCAACGGATATAATCCATTTGGCCACTGGCCAACCGGCCTGTTCGAACACATAAGGTAAAGGCGCCCCTTTTGTTAGTTCTTCGGTTTGGAGAAAATAGGGCAACATTAGGGTCTGTATGGCTGAGACACCAAAATAGGCCAAAAAGACAAACAAAAGTGACACTACTATACCAATAGGTATAGAGCGCTGGGGGTTTCGGGCCTCTTCACCAGTGGTGGCGATTACATCAAAACCAATAAAACCTTTAATAATACAAGAGATGCAAGAATTGTATTTAGACATAGAATGGCATAAAACGAATGTCATTTATTATACCGTAAAAACAAGTGGCGGCTCCGGCCATCATACCAGAGAAACCAAATGGGAAGAAACCTCCCTTTCCACTACTGCAATGATTTTAATAATTTAAATAAATTAAACAATTTAGAACAAGGAATTATTTGTTGTTTAAATATAATTGAAAATAGTTTCTAATTTGAGTTATATTTTATGTTTAAATTATTTTAATAAAATTCAATTCTCTTTTATTATTTATAAAAAGCTTTCAAATGAAAGTTAATTCTAATGTGGGCTCAATTCAAACAATTATAAAGAGGTGTAAATCAATTTAGACAAACCCCTCCGGAATATCCTTTTCAGGAATCGTCCAATTATTGAAGTCAGCTTTGAAAGAGCCGGCGATCACAACAAATATAACGACTAATAGATTCAAACCCGTGAAGACTGAATTAAAACGCGTCGACTCCTTAACCCCAATGCCCAACATTACTGCGAAATCCAATTACAGGTCATTTATATTTGTTTTTATCGATTCGATTAAAAATTAAAGCCAATATACAAGTGCTTTGAATTACCCGTCAATAACAGTGTTATTCCAAATGCAAGAAAGTCTGGATAAGAGGAAAATCCGTTCACATTCATTGGCATCCATTCCCTAAAGTGTCTTTGAATGGTTCCGTTGACCAGCGAATCAATATATCCACTGTAACCTCTGGCCACTGAAGCCGTTCCTAAAGAGTCAATTAATTATATGAATTGATTTTTAAGATATAAATTAGAATTAATTAATGAAATAAATGTTTGATTTGAATACCGATAACGTATTCCAACACAAGATTCCATCCAATAATAAATGCCATTAACTCTCCTATAGATTAAAAATTTATAAATAAAACCAAACAAACACTTAATTAGCAATAATGTGATTATCGAAACTAACCGACGGTGACATATGAGTAGACATAGGCTGAACCAGCTTTTGGTACTCGAGCTCCAAATTCAGCGTAACAGAGGCCTGAAGTGTAATAACAATTAATCATTAATAGAAAGGTTTTATTGCGAAACAAACGGAAACATTACCCGCAAATACTGAGGCGACAGCAGCTGAACATAAAATATAAAATTATTAATTATAATTCAAAATCATATTAAGTCTGCAATAGAAAAGTCACATCTCTGGACCAAAATTACAATAAATATAACCAGTGCTGATCAGAACTCAAATTTGGCGCTCATTTTTGATATTTAATTCATGACTTCATTCATTGCCATAAAAGTAAAGGTGTTTTATGATTTGTAATATCCATATAAATCGTTACTTAAAATACTA
>JAQFXN010000521.1:0-21235 GCA_034693365.1 Liacarus xylariae | reverse complement strand
TTTATTCCAAAATGTAAGGGTCATGAAAACTATTTAATTTTTAACAACAAATAATCAGAACTTGTCAAACAACTCCACATTAAGTTGAAAATATCCTTAATACGCATACTAAAGACAAAATACTCATTTGATTCGTCCAATAGTTTATCAGAAACATTGTTTAGAAGATGTCAAAATGTACTAAATTAGTTTCTTGTAATTAAGTTAGAATTTATATTTTCTAAGGATGACCAGGGTGGTTATATTGTTAAATAATTCCTTGTAAAATATGGAAGTTGTTCTGCTTGAAACTAGTTTTTTGGGGCATAAAACCATGTTTTTCAAGTATAGTATCGTTTTTATCAACATATCGTTTTTTCAAGTAATTCTCTGAACCTATTTTATAAAATTGAATGTAAACTGTAATATATATTTTTGTAAATTTCATGCAAAGACAAGTTCACTGATATATGACATGACTCTGGCCATTATCATCGTTATCAGCTAGGCGCTAGCCGTACTCTGGAAATTCTTTTATCAAAACGATAGGGGATATATTAATTTCACAAACAATGGAAAATGCAAATGGGGAGTAGGATGAAATACAAAGAATTCAGAGAATTATGACCTTTGCATTTGCATTTGCATTTGCATTTGCATGCGCAATTATTGTGATTTGAACAATATTTCTGTCGGATAACTAGAAAATGTTGGTTCAAATGCATTCACAGAATGGTTCCCAAGTTATTCAAGCGTACGATTGGCCACTTTTATTGACTACCCTTTGAAACACTATTGAAGAGTTGAGTCAAATAAGCTCTGGTTTTAAGTCAGAATATAATGAGTGCTTTGTTTTGAGCCAAACGTCTCTCAAAACCTGATTCGACTGTAGTTTTAGTAAAAGAATATTCGATTAATAGAATTGAATTGAATTCCAGTTTTCAATCAATTGTTTTCATTAAATAATACAACGTTTGAGTCAAACATATGTTTTCATTCAATTAATTAATAAAAAAATCATTAAATAATAGAAAAAACAAACAAATTATGGATAAAAAGGGTTTGGAATTAATGTTTGAATTAATTGCAAATAAATTCATATATTTTCAGAACCGAAACGAAAACCAATCGAAAAGAGTGTAAAGAAATATAAGAAACGGAATGAAAGCAAAGCCAATGTCAGTCAATCGGCGCCGAAGGCAGAGATCGGCGTTCAGTGCATTTTAGGTGCGAACGCATCCATGGGTTCAACCATTCAGTGCTTCCATTGTTTTGCCATTTATTCATAACTTCTTTGTTTCGTTTGCCTTCAGAACAATCGGACACTGAATTGGACGCAGAGTTGAATGCATTGAAACAATCGGACACTGAATTGGAAGCGAATCTCAAATCCAACCAAAACTCAGTTTATATCGAATTCAAATCGAAGTATAATTCATTCAAACGAAAGCTTAAGAAAAGAGAAGAAACGGAAAACTATTTGACACAAAGACTCCAATCAATAGAAGAGAAATTCAATAAAAAGTTATCGTTTATTAAGTCAAAGGAATGGTGTAATTACTGGAGCTGTGGCTCTGAGGCGGACCACAAGTCCACCTGTTGTCTGTCCGGCAGTTACTGTGGTTTCACTCATAAAACCAGTGATAAAATTCATTTTATTAAATGTTTGCGAAAATAGATTTCGAAAACTAATTGAAATATAAATCACTTCAATGTTATTATCTTTTAAACGGATTTTATTTCAAAATATAATTGTTTTTCTTGTTTTTATTCACTTATTTCTTGATTTTGTTTTTTGTATTTTTGTTTTTTAATGTAATATTTTATTCAATTTTTATTCTCAGAATTTGTCATAAAATCTTATGTTTTTTTGTTGTTTTTTCTCTTAAAATATTCGTTTCTTTTATTTTCTTTCAAATGAATATCTGATTCAATAAATTATTGCAAACCTTTATAAATGAAAAAATCTATTTTTAAAGCAAAACATTTTATTCGATATTCACATCAATTGAATAATTTTAATGTAAAAATTGAATTTTTAAAAAATCTTAGGAAAAAAATCGTTTATATCCGCTTTCGAAGAAAAAGGAGAATATAGATTCGCTTCCACCCTCGCCACCCTCGCCACCCCATCACATTTCCAATTCTTCCATAGCATTTCACAGGCATTATAATTCAATAGGAGCGGAACCGATGATAATCCTATGGGATGTGAGCTTAATATTTATATCAATCTGATTGACATGAAGTTAAAAATTTCATCGAAGGCGACATTTTCAACCATTTAATATTTTTCTGGGAAAGCGGAGATATATACTGTTACAGTATATCAGGGGTCGCCAATTTCAAAATGCCAGGGGGTGTGGGGTATGCAAAATTCCAAAATCTATAGTTAGAACTGATCAAGTCCATTCCATAGTCAGTAAGTTTTTTTTGCAATTGTGAGAGCACATTTTTTTAATGATAAAACCAAGGATAGCCAAGGTCGGCCGAGTCAGGGGGTATATTTTGAAAAAATTTGGTCAAAGTCAGGGAGTATTTTGCAAAATCTCTAAATCAGGGGGTATTTAGGCTATACCCCCCCCCCTTGGCGACCCATTCTGTATATACATATTAAGGGTTTATTCTTGTTTATATAATATTTTCTGGGAGTGAATGTAATTTTAACGTATTTATCAGAAATTAATTAATAAAATAAATGACAAAAAATTTCAGATTTAGCCCAAACTATGTGGTGTCGGATAACCAGATTAACGCCTACTTTCATCACAACTTTTAAAACATAACTTTTTTCACTATCATTCCATTGCTTTGCGTTGAGTTAATTCATTTAAATGAAAAATTAGAGTAAATTCTCTATTATTCAGAAAAATGCGAATCCGAACGAGATTTAGGTTAAGTCTATTCGCTTTATTTGTTGCTATAATTTGTTGCATATCTGACGATAATTTCATCGATCCGTTTGATTCGCAGTGAGTTCTGAACTGATTGTCGCAAAAAATGAACTCAATTTTAATTTTTATACTTCAGACCAAGAATTGTGATAAAAGATGGACACATTATCTTTGAAACGGCCAGTAATAAGAATATTACATTCAAGTCCAGTGGCGGCGGACGTATAACAGTTGACGGCCAGGACTTGTCCAGAATTGTCGAATTGACAAAAACAGTTAATCTGGAAAGCGATCGAATCAATAGCGCAAAACTGACCGAAATTCAGGAGAGTTTGGAACAGTTGAAGACACTGTACACCAATACCCAATTGGCCCTGGTGGAAATGCGACTGCAACAAACAGCGTTCAACGACAGCACCAACAAAATCAATTTAATTCTGGGCACAGGTACTAATGCTTTAGAACCCACTACTGTTAGAAGATCTTTGCGGAGAATACAGAGAATTGATACTTCTCTTACCCGATTAACTCAGGTCAGTGTCAAATATATTAATTTTGAGCTTTTTGGAATTATTTTTAAATACTTTTCAAAGAATTCTAGCTATTCTTTAATCCTATAATGTATTCAACATAAAAAGCAATAAAACTCATTCGATTACTTAGTACAGTAAATACTAAGAAAATTAATCAATATTTTGATAAATGTAACTTTGTAATGAGGTTTCTTTCCAATAAGAATTGGGCTTTATTTGTTACTTCAGTAGTACCTCTATATATATACTATTATAGAATAGTGGTAGTAGTAGTGATAGTACTATAATAGTGATATTGAACTCAATATTTTAAATATTTATTTGTTCAGATTCCGTACTTTAAAATTGATATCTAATACTTGATAATGATTTCTAAAATTGATTTACAATAACTAAAATAATAACATATTTATAATAACTAAACTGCAGATTTTTAGGCTCTAAAGAATTGTTGCTCGTGATCAATTTAAACAATTAAAATGGAGCTCGAATATAAATAAATAGTTTTGGTCTTTTATTCAGTAAGCATCTATGCATTGAAATTTTGCTTCTAATCTAAACTTTAAAAAAAATACATTTTTTTGTACAATTTTAAAGTGGAGTAATTGTCTATTGATAAGTTTTAATCTGGATGCACAGATCCATTTGAAGAACAACTTTTTGAAAAAGATTATTTCTAACTTATATTTTATTTTATAACCCGTTTCTCGATTGTACTAATCATATACAGTATTTCCAATCGCTTTATATACAGTTCAACCCTATAAAACACAATTCTGACCATTACTGTGAGGATCTAATCGGTGCCGGTCATTTACATCACAAGAATAATTATTATATCATTAGAATTAACTTTATGCAAGCTTCACAATATATATTGTGCCAATTAATCACTTCAATTAATATTAAACTCAGCCAACTCTATAACTTTAAAGTATATTATATTGTCTTAAAGTAATTTTATTGTTCTTAAGCTATTGGAGAAGAATGAATGCGAAAGCAATCCGTGTCAGCATGGTGGCACATGTACCGACACATATAATGGATTTATATGCAAATGTACCGATAACTGGGAGGTGAGTCTGAGTTTGAAATCTTATTGAATAATATTCTGAAATCAATGAAATAGCACTAACTTTTAAATAAAGCCAAAACTTATTTTGTACTCAAATACTCAAAAGTAATCATATGTTTAAATTGGGAACAACTATACCATAGGGTGTGGTTTGTGATACCGATGTCAATGAATGCGCGCGATTTGCGGGCACAGAACTGGGCTGTCAGAACGGGGCCACCTGTAGTAACTCTCCCGGCGGCTATAGCTGTAGTTGTACTCTAAACTGGTACGGCATTCACTGCACAGAACAACACGATGACTGCACCTCTGCCTCCAACGAAGCCCTGTGCGGTCGCGGCACATGTCTTAACCAACAGAGAAGTATTGCAAATCTACCCAATTATCGGTGCATTTGTGATCAGGGATGGACTACTAGTGGCCACAACCCGGCCTGTGTTGTCGACATTGACGAGTGCACAGATAGGCGACCCCACTGCTCTGCAAACCCTCCCGTCACGTGCATCAACCTTCCGGGCACTTTCTACTGCGGCCCCTGTCCTTCAGGATTTACAGGGAATGGCTATTATTGTCACGACATTAACGAATGCGAGACAAACAATGGCGGCTGTTCTCAGTCACCAAGAGTTCAGTGCACTAATACGATTGGTTCTAGAATTTGTGGTCCCTGTCCTCCCGGCTATAATGGAAACGGTATTATAGAGCAAATTATTTTCGAATAATTTTTAATAAATTAAATATAAAATCCTTATTTAGGCATAACGTGTGAGTTTGTGGGCACCTGTCGTATAAACAACGGGGGGTGTTATCCATCGGCGCAATGCTTTGAAAATATGGCCATTTCTACCGCTTTTAGAGAATGTCGTTGTCCGACCGGCTATATAGGCAGTGGTGTCGGACCTAATGGTTGTGTCCCTCAGACGGGAACAAATTGTGATAACAATCCCTGTCTTCACGGCTCATGTATTCCAAACGGCGAGTCCTTTACGTGTATTTGTAATATGGGTTTCACTGGAAATCTGTGTGAATTGGAAATAAATGAATGTCAATCGAACCCCTGCGCCAATGGGGGCACCTGTACTGACCAACAGAATGGTTTTCTATGTGTTTGCACAAACCAATGGCAAGGAAGCACTTGTTCTGAGGCCCGACAGAGTTGTGGCGGAGCTTTAAGTGGAGAAATCGGAAGTTTAAGGTTTCCAACCGATCCCATCACAGTTTACCCAAACAGAGTCAGCTGTGCCTGGACTCTGACCACCACTCCCGGCAAAGTACTTAATATAACATTTCAGACATTTAATATCGAAGACACCACTGACTGCACCTATGATTTCCTCCAAATACATGACGGACCCAATGCCGGCGCTCATAGTTTGGGAAGATTTTGTGGCCAAGACTTATCTCGTTTACCTAATGGAGGAAATATAGTTACAACTCATCATCAAATATATATGTGGTTCAGATCAGATCATTCTATAGCTAACGAGGGCTTCCAATTTGATTGGAATACAACTGATCCGGGTTTGGATGCAATCAATCATTTATTTGTTTGAGTTTTATTCATTTAATAAATGCTTTTTCTCCAAATATAGTTTGTGGCGGAGAACTAGTCGAACGAGATTACGGGTCTATTAACTCTCCGGGATATCCGGGTAATTATGCCCACAATAGGGACTGTTATTGGTTAGTGAGAGTACCCCTGGGCAAAAGAATTCAATTCCATTTCGCGACTCTGCAAATAGAAATCCATCCGAACTGTAATTTTGATTATTTGGAAGTATTTGATGGACAGAGAGAAAGGGATGCGCTTTTGGGAAAGTACTGCAACTATTCAACACCTCCTCCACTATTGACTTCCGGCTCCTATTCTTTAATTCACTTCCATTCAGACGACACTTTCACGGATCATGGCTTTCATATAACTTATGCTGCGGTTCCGGGAATACCCGGTTGTGGCGGAACTCTGACCGCAGAAAAGGGAGCACTAAGTTCTCCAAACTTTCCGAACAGATATGAGAATAACGTTGAGTGCGATTGGATTATAAGAGTTCATCCGTTGGAGAGAATTGAGATTAAATTTTCAGTTTTTGATTTGGAACAGCACAGTCGGTGCAGATTTGATTACGTAGAGGTACGGGAGGGCGACAACAGTGAATCGCCACTAATTAATAGACTTTGTGGTCAAGACATGCCCCGACCTATCGTTTCAAAAGGTAACAGAATTTGGATTAAATTTAGAGCCGATTCTTCTTTTACTGGACAGGGATTCCGAGCAGAATATGTGAGTTAAATAACTTATTCTTTGATTAAATAAAAACATAATTAATAACTAATTTCTTTGAATAGTCGACGGTTTGCGGCGGACTTTTCACGGGTTTTGTATTGATTTTGTTTCCATTCATTTCAAAAATTTATTATTTAATTTCATTTATAAAGATTTGGAAGGAGTGGTGAAATCTCCGTTCTTTCCCGATCCCTATCCGTCTGATCGAAAGTGTCTGTACCATATAGTGCTACCTCAGGGCAATTTGGTCCAGATCAGTTTTCAACACTTTGATGTCGAGGGCTCTATAGACTGCACTTATGACTATCTGGAAGTGCGTGAGTCTCACGAAAACGGCACAGAATTGGGAAAATTTTGTGGTGCAGTCCTTCCGGACACAATCACTTCTAAATATAATGAATTGTGGCTCAAATTTGGAACGGATGGGTCAGTTAGTAATCATGGCTTTTATGCTAATTATACTAATATAGAGATCGGATGCGGGGGTGTCTTCACTACAAATCACGGCTCTATCGCAACACCAAATCACCCGAACTTCTATCCGCATTCGGCCCGTTGTTCATGGCTTATAAGAGCTAATTTGGGTTTTGTTATTCGACTCACTTTCACAGTGTTTGCACTCGAAGATCACAGAACCTGTGCTTATGATTACGTAGAGGTTAGAGATTCCAATTACGCCCAAATCGGCAAATATTGTGGCACTCGATTGCCACCCGTTCTCACTTCAACTGGAAATCAATTGTTTATTACATTCAAATCTGACCGCCGAAGAGCACAGGAAGGTTTTGCAGCCGCATATTCTTTTATGGACGTCACTACCTCTTGTGGTGGAAACTACTTCACTGACTCGGGTCTTATCCGATCGCCCGGATATCCGACCGCTAATTACCCGCCCCAAAGAGATTGCACCTGGATTATTGAGGCACAGAATGGCAGACAGATTGTGCTCAATGTAACCCACTTTGAACTGGAAGGCGGTTCCGGTTGTCGTTACGACTATTTGGAAATAAGAAACGGAAGAGAAGAGAGATCGCCATTAATTGGCAACTTTTGTGGAACTAATATTCCGAAATCCATTACTTCTCACGGTTTGACACAATTATATTTACGCTTTTATTCATTAATTAACTTATACACCGGCGGCATATCTGCGTTTAGGGGAATGCCTCGTGGTAATTTCTATGCCCTTTAATATATTTCAAAACTGTTATTATAAATTATTCTTCGATAAATGTAGTTTATAATTATGTACTTAAGTATGGGAGAGTCAACATGGTCATTCAATAAAACGACTATAAACTTTATTTGCTTTGTTTTCTAATATATAAATATAGTGTAAATATGTAAAGCAGAAAATGACAGATTTCTTATAATTTCTAAAGTTGTTAATCGATTTTTAAATAAGCTTAATTGATTGAATATTAAAATTGGCCGAGACTTTTCTGTTGAAAAACTGAATTTTTATTTGTTCTTGGTAGTTTTACATAACAAACTATGAGATTTTATATTAAAGTTTATAGTCGTTTATTGAATAACCTTAACCAAAAATAAAGTACATAATTATAAACTACCGGTACATTTATCGAAGAATAATTTATAATAACAATTTTGAAATATCATCTGCCATCATGTCATTGTATTCAAATTGCAGTAGCTGCGTTCGGATTGGGGGTAAACTGTCAGATCGATTCAGCGTTAGCTGTGGGCTCAGGCAGGGGTGTGTGCTTTCTCCTCTTCTATTCATTTTATACATGGATAGAATTGTGAGAAAGTGCAATATTATTGGGGGCGTCGAGGTGGGCCGGGAAACCATTAGCCATCTACTGTTCGCTGATGATTTGGTTTTCCTGGCAGAGGACGCACAGAGCCTGCAGCTGACAATGGATCAATTTGACAGGGAATGTGAGAGCGCCTGCATGAGAATAAGCACAGCGAACACCGAAGCAATGGTTTTGTCTCGGACACCTTCTCAATGCACTCTACATGTTAGTGGGGTCACATTGAAACAGGTGGAGAAATTCAAGTATCTCGGGTTCACATTCACGAGTGATGGGCGGACGGAAAGTGAGATTGATTTGCGTATCGCTATGTCGAGTGCAGTGTTACGAGAACTGTATCGCACAATTGTTGCGAAGAAGGAGTTGAGTAATGCTGCGAAGCTGGCGGTGTTTAAATCAGTCTATGTCCCCACCCTCACCTATGGTCATGAGCTTTGGGTAATGACCGAAAGGGTGCGTTCGCGAGTGCAAGCTGCCGAGATGAGGTTTCTGAGAAGGGTGGCTGGAGTTAGAAGGATTGAAAGAATCAGAAACTCAGCCATCAGGGAATCTCTAAACATCGAGCCGCTACTTCTCAAAGTTGAGAGATCACAGTTGCGATGGTTTGGACATGTGCTGAGAATGCCTACAAATAGACTACCACGAAGAGTCTATTTGTCTCAGCCTAACGGCCGTAGACCGAGAGGGAGACCCAGAAAGACGTGGCGATCGCACATAGAAGAGTTGTGCGATCGAATGGGTGTAGCTCAGGCCGGAATCCAGAATTGGGTGGCGGATAGGAGTGACTGGAGGTTCATGATTGCCGACCTTCAACCCCGACCCGAAAGGATAATGGGTCACGAAAATGAATGAATTTTGCAATATATTGAAGGACATGGAAATTACCATGGAACATTCCCCTAAACTTAGATATGCCTATGAGTGTATGTTTCATACATAAAATTCACATATTTTTAGTGGAAATTCTTTAGTCTGGGTAACGCTCCCGATAAACGTTACCTAACCAAACCAAACTTAATCAAAATTAACCTAACTTATCCTAGCTAAGTTTGGTTAGGTAAAGCAAATCCTTGCTTGGGGTAGTGTACTAGGCTTGTTTAATTAAGTAACATTGTATACATTGCGGTACCCATACTAAAGAATCTCTTTTTTAGGTCACGTAATATACCTTCACTTCAAATCTGACCGAACAATGAATGGAAAGGGTTTCGAAATAACATACGACAGCGGAACCACTGGTTGTGGCGGAACTCTAACATCTCAGACCGGATCCATTGAAAGTCCCGGTTATCCTCAGCCATACGGACACAATGCAGAGTGCGTTTGGTTAATATCTGTATCAAAAGGATCTTTTGTTTCCTTAACTATAGTCGACATTGACATCGAAGCGCACACTACCTGTCGTTTCGATTATCTCGAAGTATTCGATGGCAGTAGTGATCGCTCGACTTCTTTGGGAAAGTATTGTAACAATCGATTGACTCCACACTTCATCCAATCGAAGTCCAATGTATTGTATTTGAAGTTCAAAACCGACACTTCAGAGACCGGTCGGGGATTCCGATTAAACTATCAAATGAATTGCACGAACACTGTCTCCGGGTATAGGGGTGTCATTGAAAGTCCGGTGAGTTTTAGATTAATTAGAAAAAACATTGAATTTATAAATTGTTCACTGATTAACTTTTATTGTGCAGAACTTTCCCAATTTCTATAACCACAACACCAATTGCACCTGGAATATTCGAGCCCCGCGTGGAAACAACATCACAATCGCATTTTCCAGGCTTTTAATAGAACCGGACATTAATTGTCAGTTCGATTATTTGCAAATATTTAATCGTAATTTAGAAACTAATAACTCGACACTAATTGCTCGATACTGTGGCACAAACAGTCAATTACCCACTCCTTTCAATATAACAAGTAGTGATGCGATTGTCAACTTTGTCACCGATAGTTCTATGGCTCACATAGGTTTCAGACTGGAATGGGTGGCATTTGGTTGTGGAGGAGATTTTGTTCATAAAAACTCAGGTGATTTCAGTTCACCAAACTATCCAAATGGTTATCCACACAATACCGAATGTCTTTGGCACATACATGCAATGCAGGGCTTTTCAATACAACTATCATTGAATGTGTTCGATGTGGAGGCAGACTCGGGCTGTTCTTTCGATTATCTTAAAGTGTTTGGAGGACCAGACGTTACGTCACCTATGCTTTTACAACAATGCCATAAAATACTAAACCCAATAACTATAACATCAATGGGACAGTCGATGACTGTTATGTTTAGAAGTGATTCTTCAATTAGAGGTAATCAATGATAAAAAACATTTTTAGAAAAATATTTTTTCAATATTTATTATTTAAAAAATTAAGGAAAAGGATTTACGGCCTCTTTCACTGTGAAGGGTGGCTCCTGTAGTGGTTTGTACTCAACAGAGACCGCAACCATTACTTCCCCGAATTACCCGACACCTTATGATTCGAATGATGATTGCGAATACACTATTGATGTCAGAGGTCTTCACGACATTGAACTAACTTTTGAAGATTTTGGAATGCCTTCCAGTGTTAACTGCACTGAGAGTTATCTCTCAATATTTGATGGCCCGACAGCTGATGATCCACTGCTGATTAGATACTGCGGTAGTACTCTTCCGACACAAAACCCCATCAGAAGTACAGGAAATAAGGTTTATATGAGAATGAAAGCTAACGGAATCGCTTCCTCTAAAGGTTGGGATAAATATATCTTTTGATAAATATATAATTAATTTAATTATAAACCAAAAAAGGATTTAAGATATCCTACAAAACAATGTGTGGCGGAAGACAAATACTGAACCCGAATGAAATCGGAGAACTGACTTCACCCAACTATCCCGTCCACTCAATAGTAAACCCTAACTGTCATTGGATTCTAATGGCCTCTGAGCCCGAAGAGCACATAATACTTACATTTACTCACATCGATATCTACTCTTCCGATACCTGTGAACACAATTTTGTTGAAGTAAGAGATGGAGATTCAGGTGAGGGAACAGATTTGGCCGCTTCTCCACTCATTGGCAGATATTGTGGCGATAGAATTCCAGCTCCCATTACATCACAGGGCAATGCACTCTATATAACCAACTCTTTGGGTGTATTTCGGGCCACTTTTGGCACTTCCACATCATTCTGTGGCGGAGACTTCATATCACAGGAGGGATACTTCATGAGTCCAGTCAGTAGACGATTAGTAGTTGATTAGAAAATACAACAAAATTATTGATGAAATAAAATAATTCTAATTAATTGTCAAACTATTTGTTTATAGAATTATCCAAACAGTTATCCATTAGAGAGTGAATGCATTTGGACTATACGGGCGTCGCCGGGAAATAGAGTTACTTTTAATTTCATTTCATTTAATTTAGAAGAAAATGAGTTTTGTAACACAGATTACGTTGAACTGAGAGAACAAGACTCTGCCGGTCCATTCCTGGGCAGGTATTGTGGACAACAAGTGCCCACTTTAAACTTCACCGAAACAAACATATTATGGATTAAATTCCGTTCCGACCAATCGGGAACAGCTCAGGGATTTCAGGCTTATTATGCTTTAGAACATGGAATAGAGCTTTCGGGACCGACCGGAGAGATAGCTTCTCCAGGTTTTCACCAAATAAACTAAATTTGATTTAAAATTAATATAAATCTATACAACTGTTTAGGTTATCCCCACGACTACAGACCACAGGACGCCATGTTTTCCTGGTCTATAACAGTTCCACAAAACAAATACGTTAGCATTAGTTTTAGTGAATTAGCACTTCAGGCATCGTATGGAGAGTGCAGTTCTTATGTCTCTATTATGGATGGTATTGGAGAGTCAGCGCCGGAATTGGGCAGATATTGTGGATTCACATCACCAGACGCTGTGGTCGGACACTTAAACGTATTGACAGTAAACCTAGTGATGACCCCTTCAATGGGCGGAAAGTTTTTTCTCGTATGGAATGCAATCAATGAGACGGAGGCGACAGCAGTCCTGAGGACAGGAATCACTACATTAAGTAACACATCATTTGATATAACTCTTAACAGAACCGGTGTTTACAGATTAATAAGTCCGGGCTATCCGACCGGTAAGTGATTCAGATCTGATTCAATGGACAAACAATCGAATAATCGATATATTTTAGGCTACGCTAATGGAGTGAACTATAACTGGACTTTCCATACCACCCAATCCTTTCACTTTCGTATTAACATAACTGATATGAATTTGGAGGGAAGTAATAGGAGCTGTTGGTACGATAGACTCTACCTCCTTGTGCCCCGATCTCGGGGTTCATCCCTTTGGAGAGTCAACCAAACAGTTTGCGGTCGATATAGCGGTTCCATAGAAATGCCTAAAATAAATTCGATGAGAATTTACTTCTTCACCGATTCGTGGCTTAATGGCACGGGTTTTGATCTAACGGTGTCGACAGTCTGTGGCGGATCACTGTATGCCTCGAATGGAATTATTTCGACCGAAGATGTCATGAATTCAGTGCATTGCGAATGGAGTGTATCTGTAAGAGAGGGCCGAACCATAAAAATAACTTTCTTGTCGTTAAACATCGCCGACAATAACAACTGTCAAAACTCATATCTATTGCTGAGAAACGGTCGCCGAAGAACTTCACCACTTCTGGGCGGCGGAAGATTTTGTGGACGAAGTATTCCAACGGTTCCCGAAAGTTCTTCCAATCAAATGTTCATTGAATTCAATGTCCGAAGAGATTTAAACGCAGTTTGTAGTCATCCATTAGTTTGGGTTTAAATAAAAATATAATATTTTTTGTAATTTGTTTTTCGTCAGGACTTCCGGTTGCGATACGAAGAGGTGTCGATTGGTTGTGGCGATCAGTTGTCGTTAACTCAAACTAATAATAGCATTGAAATAATGTCTCCAAACTATCCACAACTGCCTCCGCATAACATGGAATGTGATTGGGTTGTCATGAGTCCCATCAATACTAATATGAGATTTGATTTTGTATTTATACAAAACCCTCCGTTAGTTTAGGACAAAATATTTGAATTTAAAAAACGACTAAAAATTTTTATACAATTATTTTCAGATGGAATTGTAATAAGACTACAGAGTTTGTGGAGATCCGGGACGGGGGAACAGCTGTGTCCGCCTTAATTGACAGATACTGTGTCCCTCCCCGAGTCACTAATAGTATCAAGTCTTCGGGCAATTATATGTTCATTCGTTTCGTTACTTCAAATGCAGAAAATTTGGTTAATTTCAAAGCGAAAATCCAAATCAATGTCTGCGGCGGAACTGTTTACGTGCCCTACACTCAGGAGCTTAAACTCCCTAATTATCCAAACAATTATACCGATAATATGGAGTGCATTTACTATATGCGCGCATACCATACCAGCAGTTTTTTTGAGATGAACATCACTTCTATGAATATTATAGGCAATAGTGACTGCTCTACAGGTCTGACATAATTGAAAAGAGAATTTTTATAAACTAATCGTTAAAAATCTATTTTACAAATCAGGAGATTATGTGGAGTTTCGTGAAGAGAGTGTCACCGGAGAACTGATTGGGCGTTATTGTGGTTTTGCTGATGAAAACAATACAATTCCGATGAGCTCTAAGGGCTCAATGGTTTACATGATATTCAAAAGCGATACTTCGCTTACAGGAAATGGATTCAAATTATCGGTCAGAACTGTTTGGTCCCGCTGTGGCGCTACTATTGAGAACGCAGTGAGCACTGGCATAATAACGAGTCCTAATTACCCGAACATAGTGTCAGATCCACGACATTGTACCTGGTTTGTTATGGCACCCCCGGGGCGTAGTTTGAAGTTTAGATTTTTGGAATACAATCTAAAAGTAGATCTGAGAAACAATAGTAATTGTTTGGATCGGTTAAGGGTATGCATGGAATTGAAGGACTGATCAGAATTGGATTCTAAGATAACTTATCAATAATTCTATTCTTAAAGGTTATTAAAGGCACTTATAAATCGACTACAATACAACCCAATTGTGGATCAGTACTGCCCGACCCAATCCAGCTGCAGAGTCACATATCCAGTATTTATTTCTCATCTTCCAGTTTAGCGCCGAGAGAAGGGTTTAAACTCGAATACAGTGCCGACGAAGAAGAGGGTGAAGACAATCAAATATATTCATTATTTTTGGTCTATTTTTTCATTTAATTTAATTGATTAAACAGTTTGTGGAGGAGTATTGTCAGGTAGTTCTGGTACTATTAGCTCATATAGATTTGGTGACACTAACTATACGGAACCTATCGACTGTGCGTGGGATATAAGTATACCCTCTGATAGTCCTAACTATACGGTTGCATTTAGTTTTGATGTGTTCGAAATCGCCCTGTCCAATTATTGTGCATACGGTTCATTAAGATTTGAATATTACAATTGTGAGTCATTTACAGTTAAATCAATTATTAATTTTATTCAACTATTACTTCAAAATTCCAGTGCGTTATCGATATTTCTATTCCTATTACAACACTTATTGCGGTAATAACACACAAAACGGACAGAAGTTTGAATTTTTCGCCCCTTCCAAACTAGCAAACACTTTCGCATTGCCTAAGCTGTTTCTGACCACAAACTACTCAAACGGCTATCGAGGCATAAGTGGGAAGTATTACATTCAAGAGTGCGGAGGATTTTTTAGTAGTCCTGAAGGCGAATACACGTCTCCTAATTATCCGGAGAGCTATCCGATTGAGTCCTACTGTGTTTGGCAGTTCAGTGTCGAGTGGGGACAACAGATGAGACTTAGTTTCAGTGAATTCAGTTTGGGTGAAGACTGTAATCAGGATTATATCCAAGTGAGTCAGAGTAGCTGTAGTCAAGTTATGTTATTATTACTATTGTTGTATTACTCCACCAATTGTTCAGATAAGTCAGGGCTGGTGGTTGGACGCGCCCACCACTGACAAGTACTGTGGCTCTCAATTGCCGCCTGAAATACATTCGACAGCGAGAAGTATGAAAGTGACGTTCAAAGGCACGGGAAGTAATAGATCTCAAAATCCCAGGAGATTTAAGATGAGTGTCCAAAAGGCAGAGCACGGGTGCGGAGGAGTAATGCTTAACCATTTGGCAACAATTCAATCACTAAACTATGGCAACAGATATGACAACAACATAGAGTGCGTTTGGATAATCCAAATGCCTTTGGGCTATCACTTGAACTTCACTTTTGTCGAGCGCTTCGATATCGAGACATCGAATAATTGTGACAACGATTATCTCATGTTTGAAGAATTGATTAGCACTGACTCTGAAGACGACAGCAGTTGGAGACAAATCGGCAAATACTGCGGACACGACAGACCACAACCGTTCAAATCCAAGACTAACAAAGTTAGAGTTACTTTTCATACCAATGATAACACAAATGGCGACGGATTTAAATTCAATTATCGCACCGCTTGTGGAGAAGTATTTACGACACCGACCGGTGTCTTCACGAGTCCTAACTTTCCACAGAATTACAATAACTTCGTTCGCTGCGAATATCTCATTCTTCGCGAACCCAAGGATTCCATTCGACTTGAATTTGAAGACGACTTCAATGTTGAATTCAGTAAAGACTATATTGTTTACTGACTATAGTGAAGGACCAATTACAGGGACATACAGTAACTAAATTAGTGGTTCAAACCTACAGTATTAGTGAATGTATAGAATCTATATCTATAAATATATTCAGGAATGTAGAAGGGGGTCCGGCCCAGAATAGCTTCTCCTCCTCCCCCCACCCCCCTAAAAAAACTTCTGGTTACATTACGTCTATGGACAGATACCCCTAAACTTGAGGAAGAACTTAGAAAATTGGAAAAAGCCAAAATACCCCTGAGCGTTTTGGACCTTCACATTCCTGATCTATATTATAAATAACACTGTAAATTATCCCTCACTATAGACGTCTGCAAACATATAAATAACAATACTTTAAATATTCCTAACATTACAGGTAATGCCAATTGTCGTTGGGATGCCGTGGATATCTATTTGGGCAATAGCACCAGTGCCAATCACCAGGGACCATTCTGTGGCACAGAAAAGCCCCCTATATTCACATCGATTGCCGCTCTTTTAGTTACGTTTAGAACTGATTCGAGTTATGTGGCCAAAGGCTTTAAGGCTTCATATAGTGTAAGCTCTTGTGGCGGAAACTTAACCGAGTCTTCGGGTGAGTTCACAAGCCCAGTCCATCCGACTTATATGTCAGAAAACATGGATTGCGTTTGGAATATAGCGGTCGAAGAGAATCGGGCGATTGAATTGAAGTTCAGTTCCATTGATATGAGGAAGTGTTGGAACTGTTATTGTGAAAGAGTTGAGATCAGAGACGGAGACAATAGTAGTGCGCCTTTGATCGGCAGATATTGCGACGCAGACTCGGCGGTCGGGGCTATAGTCAAGTCAAGTGGCAATAAATTATGGGTACATTTTTTTTCGTATCGCTATTACAGAAGGACTGGTAGGGATGCGACCTTTAGAATAGGTTATCGGACAACTCTGGGTGAACAACAGGGATGTGGCGGAGTGTTTGTTAATGTGACGAATGGTGTGATTGAATCGCCGGATATAGACAGCGACGGAAAGTATGAATTGGACCTCAACTGTTGGTATCACTTCATTATGCCTGAAGACAAAGTGGTAAGGATTACGTTTGAGAGGATGGATGTGGAGAGCAGTACCGCCAATGGATCCAAATGTGCCTATGATTTCATTGAAATACGGGATGGTTTGTCACATAAAAGCCCATTAGTTGATCGCTTCTGTGGCCAAACAATTCCGGACCCAATCATTGGTTCCACAAATAAATTGGTTCTTCAGTTCTATTCTGATAGCCGTGAAGTCAGGACTGGATTTAAAGCTAAGTTCGAAGCCGTGAATAAGATTTGCGGCGGATTTCTAAACGTAACTAATTTCACACAAAGTGTTCAATCAGTCAATTACCCCAACGGCTATCCCTCTTCGTTGCGGTGCAAATGGCACTTCACTTTCGACCGCTCTCTCTTCAACTACTGGTATATTTCAATTCGTCTCAAATTCACTGATTTGGATATCAATTGCAATAATAATGATTACATTGAGTTCAGTGCTGACAGCTATGCCTACAATCGGATCACACCCTACCGAATGTGTGGCACCCGATCCCCACCCGCTATAGTCTCTCACATGGGTTTGTGGATGACTTTTATAACCAATTCAAGTCCTGATAATAATCACAGAGGATTTGCACTCAATTACACCTTTGCCTCATGTAATCAAAGCTATACAGAAGACTCGGGTCTTATAGTGAACTCCAATTATCCCTATTATTCTTATTATTCATATGTGTGTCGAATGAATATAACCGCAAATGTGGGCCAAACTATTGCTCTTTATTTCAATGATTTCCGCAAATATGCGGGCAATTATAGATTGGGTTGTCCTTATGGTAATATGACTATTAGAGATGGCTTAGACACCACTTCCACCCAATTGGCACAGCTTTGTGGCGATGCTTTACCGGCGCCAATATTTTCGACTGGAAATAAGCTATCGATTGAATTGAAAGACAGGAGCTATGGCTCAAAATTTTTCATAACGTATACGACTACGAGTGCCGGAAGAGGATGTGGTGGAAACCTGACCTCATTCAATGGCACCTTCACCAGTCCCTTATATCCCCGGCCTTACAATCAAAGTACTGAATGCAAATGGTTTGTCCATTCGTTTGGTTTGCATTCACTGACCCTTCGCTTCAAATCATTTTCGCTGTCGTCGACCATCGGCTGCACTGCAAACTACGGTATGCATTGACACTATAAACCTGTTCTTCTTTAATCACCTGATGATGTTTTTATTATTCCTGCAGTTGAGGTCTATGAGGGCATTGCAGACCTGCCCTCCAATAAAGTGATACGAATTTGTGGCGATGTATACAAATTTCTTATTTAATTATTCAATTGATTTAACAGTTTTGCAATTCCAGGACAATCCGGCGCCCTATCAAAGTCAGGGCAATGTATTACTCGTCAAATTAGTCACTAATGGTAATAACACAGCCCCGGGTTTTATAGCTCAATACAACTTTAATAGTTTAGGTATTGATTGAATTTTTTAGTTCTGAATTTTTAAGAAATCTTTTTATTTAATAGAAATCAATGCCACGAAACCCATAATGACTTCCAATCTGAGTCCGCACATCACAAACGACGGTTCCGTGTATTTCCCTTCCGATGGCATTATGTTTAGACATAATTGAAAACTCATATAATTTAATGAAATTTTTTTAAATAAATGGCTACTTTTTAATTAATTTTAATTCATTGAAGTATTTCATTAAAAAAGAAAAAACTAATAAACTGTTGAAAAGAAATTCATTTATTTATTGAAATATTAATTATGTTTTGTTTGCTTAAAGATTTAATCTTGGACATGGCTTTGTATTATTGAATTTTCCAATAGAGGCCAAGAACATAGATTAAAATCAAATAAGTTTCAATATTTTTATGTATAAAACTTTATTTATTAATTTTGACTTAATTTGTGTTTTGGCCACTATTGGAAAATCTACAATATTATTGCAATTCACTGAAAAATGTCATAATTACCACTGCTTTTATTCAATATGTGGTCTTCAGACCGAGTCGAGTGAAGATAAAAGAAACGCTTCTTCAAAATTAATAAGATAAATACGTGCTTCAGTACAATAGTCATATACCTGTACAGTTAAACTTTGAATCAATAATTTTGTAATTAAAAATATTTGCAAGTCAAATAAATTATTTTATTAATAAAGTTTATAAAATTATTGATTCAATGTTTAACTGTATTTGTCTATTATACTGAAACACGTAGTAATATGAAAGCAGAGTTTCTTTTTAAAATTAAATCTTTCATTAACTTGTAGATTCTATTATTAATTCTGTAATTATTTTTTTATATGTTTTACATACTGGTTTTACATAGTTTATTTAAATTATAAGAAAATAAAAATAAAATAAAAATTGATTTATTAATTTGAAAGAATTGAAAAAGAAAAAGTATTAGACTAAAATCACTAAAATCAAATGTACAAGGACAAACACGAGGCAGCTATAATTGTTTTTATTTTCATTAGCAAGGTTAGTTATATGTAGGAATAGGTGGTCGTGACTCAAATGTAGTAGATGACTCTCACTGTGTTAAACCAGTGGCATATTTAATCAAAACTAAAGCTAAGTATATTTGACAAACAAATGGACAGTAATTATTTAAATCAAACTTTTTCTAGTTCTTTAAAACGTGTTTTTTTGAAAATTCATAATTTGATATAATTTTTGATTGTAAAAATTGATCAAAACAATTATGACTTGATGGTAGGGATAAGAAATGGGAGGATATAGCCAAAAATACCCCTCCTTTATTTCCGGAAAAGACCAAAATACCCCACATGTGATGAAGAAACTCACGTCTTCAGATTACATGTCTGACATGCTAACCACTATACCAATTGACCAAATTGTTGTCCAGGGGCATAATTTTGACTATTGATGCAATAGGCAATTCAGTGCTTAACATTTTAGAATACATTTATGTTATTTCTGCTTTATTTTAGAAACATTCATATAATTGTGACTGATACATTTTCATATAAATGGTGACATTTTTGCTAAAATATTTTGGCAAAATGATGGAGGGGTCGTCATTTTTTCTTCATAACAGGTGGTATTTGGTCATTTTTCGAAATAGACAGGGGAAGGAGTGTATTTTGGCTATACCCCTCATTGCCAATCCCTATTATACAGTACTTTAAAAGATTTCTAATTAAATTTGAGATATGTTCTCAAGGCTTCCATCTTACAAGTATTTTGCAAACGGATTAAAATTCACCGTGCTCTACGAGTGTTAATTGACTTAAATTATAAGAGAAATTCACACCGTTATTATCGACAAATAAATTCGGAATTTTTAATTTTAAGTAATTTTGTTAAATAAAGTCAGTTTTGATTAGTTTTATATTTCAAAGCATTTAAAAAATTGCATCAATTGAAGTATAATGTAAGGTGTATCAATTTAAAATAAACCAGTGTACATTTGAGCCACAATAATCTTGCCCTAATCATAAGATAAATGAATAAATGCATAAAACAATAATGTTTTGCACTTCCCCTTTATTTATTAAATCACATTATCTTTTAATATAAGAAATATTTTTATTTCAAACCAGAGATTTTAACTAGGAGTTCTAATCAGATAACACAGTAAACCTGAATCATATCTGCTAATACTAACTCTATTGAACTCCATTGAAATCTATAGAGTTTATATTAGTAAATATGATTCAGTTTCACTCTGTTATCTGATTAGAACCCCTAGTTAGAATCTCTGTTTCAAACATAATAATAATAATCAAACTTTTTATGGCATCTCCTTCTACAATAGCAGGTCTCCCAGGAAAGCCTTTATATATACTCTATTTAGAAGGAGCTTAATTTTAAGGAATGGTTATACAGTATTTATTTTACCAACAAAATACTCTGAACAATTGAAGTGCGAGTCTGTAATCAGAGATAAGGCGGAGCATAGATGTTAACAAAAAGTACTATTATATTAATGTAATGTATAATAATACCAAAGCTTTTTGTTAACATCTATGC
>JAQFXN010000520.1:0-21242 GCA_034693365.1 Liacarus xylariae | reverse complement strand
GTCCACGCAATGAAACATTTAATTGCATTTTTCAATCAAACGCTGTCTCTCTTGCTATCAATACATTTGATCCGGAAATCACTCAATGAGTTTCTGTGTTTTATCAAGGATAAATTGCATAAACAAAAACAGTATTTCAGAAAGTTTTGTTTATATTTCCAGATGTAGTCAATAACGTCAATGTATTTCAATTGTTATGTTTTGTGTTAAATATTACCGAATGTTTAGTACTTTTATTACTATGCACTTCAAGTGTATATATCGATGAATCTACTATTTAAATGTACAAATAAATTAAACAAGGTTCCTGGAATTCCAAGTTGTAGTTTTTAAAACTAGACAATGACAATTACATCAATAAATTCTGGCCCAACCCAGCGATAAGTAAATCAGATATTCATACTTGCTTGTTTTGTCATAATTACATGCAATATATTTATCATAAACTATATTTGTGAATAGGTTCAATCCTGGATAAAATTGGAAATTGGTCAATTTAAAAATTTGCTAAAATAAGAAACATGATTTTATTTTTTTTATAAAAAAATTAAATAAATAGCTAAAATTTAAATCAAGATTGATTTTTTTTTGCAAATTATTCTTAATCATTTAAATTTTTAGAAAATCAGCTATTCTCATTAAATACTAGTGTTTAGAAAAATGTCTGAATAGTTGCGGGTTGGATTTTCAAATAAAGAACTCCCCAAACTAAGCGTCTTTACTGTTATTGTATTGATTACATGCTTAAAGTTTATTCAATAAATGTTCATTCATTTAAAAATATTTAAATGACAATATTTAAAAATAAAACCAATAATTATTTCTAAAATAATGTTCAAAAACACTCAGAATCATTCCATATTTGTAAGTATTTTTATGCAATATAGATAGTATGACAAAAATAAATAAATTAGCTTATTGATATTTAAATATTGACATGTTAAATTGATCCATGATGCCATATTGTATAGTGAAATGTATATTGTTTAATTGTTAAAGGGATCAAATTCGATTAGCCCCAAGTCATTTGGCCGGGAGCGTCCAGTGCGCACAGTGCAATCAAGCCAAACAGATATCCCCTGCTGTCGGTTGGCCAAAGTCATGGCCAATGCATTCAACAGACCAGAGGACAGTGACCTAACATTCAAAGTGAAACAGAACGAGGAGTTTAAGCACATCTATGGCCACAAATGGTTTATTAGAGCAAATAATAAACACTTCGAGACTATGTTCTCAAGCAATTGGACGGAATCGCAGACAAACGAGATTGTGGTCAATGATCACAGTTATGAGGCTTACTATGCATTCATACGCTTTCTATACACCGATTCCATCGACACTAAAAACGTGGAGGTATTGGTGGAACTGTTGGACATATCCAATGCTTATTTCGAGGACATACTGAAGCAAAGGTGTACTCAGCTATTGAAGCACTTGATCACTGTGTCCAATGTGTGTGACCTCTACTCCGCGGCCGTCAAGTATTCGAGCACTAAATTAGAGGAACACTGTTTCAAATTCATGATAAACGCCGGAACCCTATTGACCAAAACAGATGGCTATCAACGCATGGATTTGAATGATATCAAGCGCTTTAACACTAATTATATCGAATACATGAGCCCTCAGAACAGCTTTGAAGGCATAGACAGTGATATCGAGTATTTTCGCGTTAATGACTTACTACCTCCTAATATACCGGTACTATAGACTAGAAGGGGAACGGGTGGTCATATAAAAGTTAATTAAATGGACAGTTTTAAGAACTCTTATTAAAATGAGCCGAAATAATGATATTTTGTTAAAAAAAATAATTTTTCACATAAAATTGGTTATCAATAAAAGCCTCGATTTATTTAAAACACTTTGTTTTATAAGAATCAAAGGTAGCCAACAAGTATAGCCAAGAATACCCCCTGACTAGTGTAACAAGAGGCAATTTCTTTTATTTATGGTCTTACATGCCCTTATTTATTTACCGTGTTTACTCGGGTACACAAATTTTAATCTCTTACACCGTCAGGAATGTGCTTAAGGAAGATCTCATATATGTCTACGACAGTCCCCTCTAAATACAATTAATATTGGCAACAATTAACGCTAAAATTCGATTTGTTGTATTTCAAAATCAACATTATTATGGTTATCTTGTTTATTTGATAAGAATTTGTGTTTTATGATTCATAATTTTAATAATTTGTTTTGAGTCATAAAGTTTTGGATTGTAGCTATGGTGGCCTATAAATGATTAGAATCTAACAATAAGTAATTTGTTTGATACACTGACTGTAAAGTAGCAAAGGTGCAAATATAGCTTTTTCATTAAATATTACTTATTATTATTGTTAGATTTAGATTCTTATCGTTAATATTGTGCCATATCTACCCATAGTGTAAACCTGATTCGCAAACCATCGTTTTAACGCCACTGAAAGTTTCAAAAACTTTGGAAATATTATTGTGGTGCTATTCTCTTATCTGATTTAAACTATGTTTAAGAATAACATCATGATAATTATTTTAACAATCCAATCATGCAATTTATCAGTTTAAACAGTAAATTTTGCTATATTTAGTAAAGAAATATACTATATTTAATTCATTTTCATTAATAATATTATTTATCTAATTATAAATACAGTATAAAAGTCTAAATTATGTTAAATTAATTCATTTAACAAAATTGAAAATGTTAAAAAATTATTAATTAAATAATTTATAATGAACAAGCAAGATTTTATTGAAATTTTAAAATCAATTAATACTATATTTTATACTATAAAATCAACAACAGAAATTAAGCATGTTATTATTAAAATTTTAAATAATGTAATTTAAAAAATATTTACAATAAATACAACACAAATACAAATGAAAATTAACAGACAATCGATTGTTTCTATTATTTCTTTTTCTAAATCTATTCATTATTAATACAAACTTTTAACTATTTGTAATATAATATTTAAATACAATTCCTTTACTTTTTATTAAAACATATTTGTCTTAATAACGAAAATAAATTATAAAATGTCTTCATTTAAAAACTGTAATTGTTTGAGAATAAATATATTTATAATTGTTCAATTGTTTCACATTGAATTGTAAAACATATTTATTCTATCATTGTCAGTTTTATAAATCAAAGAAATTTATCTTTATAATTTAATTTTTTTTATAATAAACGAATTTTATAACATTCAACAAAACATGAATATATTTCTCATATTTGCCCTACATTTTGCTCTGATTGTATTTTTATTCAATCATCTTAATTGTGATGCAAAACCAGAATCTGCTCCTCTTTCATCACAAATTCAATTGGCACCTCCTGGGCCTCCTTTATCCATCACTGGTCAAAATAATAATGCTTTAGAAAAAGCAATGATGACTGAAGTAGTGGGTCCTCTATCAACACCTACAGTGCGGTCTCTAAATGGCCCGAAGAATAGATTACAAAAGAGGAACAAAAGGAGAAAGAAACGGAATAGTATGTATGTTTTTATTTTGCAAGGGAAACAGGGATGGGAAAAGATGAGGTCCAGCCCGTAATACCCTCACAAGCAATGTTGATAAAACGACGCTGAGTACACTGTTTTAGAGAATATTCTGTGAATATTCTGGTCTATATTCTTAAGAAAACAGCATGATTTTGTCAAAATATTGCTAAATTTGGTAATATTCTGTTATATACTTATAGAATTCATCATAATTCGTCTAGATTCTATCAAATTCTGTTAAATTACATTACTTTTAATTAAATTCTGAAATAATTTGACGGTTTCGAAATACTTTCCTGTTAAAAGTTAATTTTATTTAAAGATTAAAACTTATTATTATTATATTTGATTGTGAATCGTAATTCTAAAGTCAATCAGTGAACAAGAGATCAGTTGAATCTCGAAACGTCTGCAGACATCAAAGTTATTGATCACAACATTTGTTTGATATAATAAACTCCTGTGAATTACGATTCACAATCAAATATAATGAAATATTTTACATTATTTTAATGATTAAAATACTTGAGATTATCAGTTGATTCCAAAATCCAAAATATTAATCTTTTTTTATAAGCCTTTCATTAAATATTAATTCAGTATTCAGTACGTACCACTTTCGTTACCCCCTCCCTGTCTATTCGTACACTTTTTTGTATTTTCTCTCGACCCCCTCCCCTATCATATGTTTACGTACTATTTGTACGTCCCCTAACTTTACAGACAAGGAATAAAGACCATGAAATTAGTCAAATCATTAATCAGATTAAAAATTTAGAAAAATTATATCAGTTTTTGAATCAATAAATCCTTTTATTGAAAATATTTTTTGACACAATTTCAAATTATTAAAACTTGACAAAATTTGACAAATATATCCTTTTAATCATTCATTTTCTAAATAATAGCCATTTAATTGTTTTAAAGCCATTATTGATTTTTAAATTCATTTATTATATGATATTTTTATTGTTTTATTTCACACCAACTGATATATTATAGTGAATTAATTGATAGATTTACAAATTAATGTCAATTGATTTGAAAATTTTACATCAAATCATTACTGAATTTAAAAATTGATTGTTAAAATATATTTATTTTCTATATTCTGATCACTAATATATTAGTCTAAGGTTTGTCGTAGAGTTAAAAGATTTTTTAGATAGTGTTCAACATATTAGTTGATTTGAACAAGATTAAAAATATCAAAAATGATAAATAAGATTAACAAAATCATATATTCAGGATCAAACATGGAATTGACTGCTTGACTGTACATTGCTTCAGAGTAATATTAACCCTCTATACTTAGCTATGCAAATGATTTCAATTTTTAATTATTATAATGACATTTCTATATAGTTATTGCGGTAGACTTTAAATTTCAATAATTTATTTAGAGAATACTTAATATAGAGTTTTCGCCAATTAAATTTGCCTACACCTGAAGCCTTTTTATACTATCCATATGGTGTCAAATACTAATATTCAATATATTTGGGTCTTTAAATAATATTAATAAACACTAAATTAATAAGTTGTCTAATGTTTTTATGAAAGTTGTGTGAAGTGTTTTTATTCATTATTACATAAATTTATTCAAAAATTTAATTTTCTTTCACAACTTAAATTATACAAAGGCACTTTTTACAGGTAATGCCAGAACGTATACGTTTTCGAGATTCTTTTACAAAATCCCTTCATTTAGTGGCTTATAATTGCTCTAACAATGGTTAGAATTAGTTGAGGTGTTGACCATTTGTCTGTGAACTTTGTTTGAAACTAAGGCACTTTAGGTCCAGTTGAGAGCCATAACAGTTTGGTGGAGAGGATACAGGGATTACATGTTCAGGGGGTCATATTATATGGGAATGTTTATAACTAAATTTACTCAACATCTTGTTAGGCACAGACACAGCTCACAAACAATCCAACCACCCCTTAATACATAAAGAATCTGTTATTCGCTCACTTTCTGACAGAGCCTACACCTCAAATAATGTGCAAAATGAACTAGATTATGTTGAGCATATGAATTGTGATTTGGAAAAAGAACTTACTTTGAAAGCACTAAAACTGTAAAAATAAGTAATGATTACTGCATTGAAGACAACCAATGCGTTACTAAGTCTTAGTCTTAAACATTGTATACAAAACAACTAATTGTTTCTCAAATTATTAAATAAAATATAAATTGTGTTAAAATGAATACAAATTTGATAAATAGTTTGAATACATTATCAGATAATATGCCTCTTCTGTTAATACAAAACTATTTAAATATAAAAAATAATGAAAAATGAGTCAAAAGAAAAACACAAATTATTAGACAAAAAAGAGATTAAAAACGATTAAAATATTCGGTAAAAGATTTAATTTATATTTTATTAATTATTAATTATTTGTTTATAAAGGATTTGAGTGAAGAAAATGGAAATAATTTTGAGAAAAAAAAGTTTATTTTTCAACTAGATTCTTTATTTCGCGTGACAATTCATATACAGTTAGTATATATGGAAGTTATATATAGAAAGTTCAGTGAATAAGAAATCGAGTCTAAACCTGATTTGAATGCAATCAATCTTTTAGATGTCTAAGCATTTGCAGCACAAGAACACTGCGGGAAAGGAGAAAATAAAAGAGAGGAAGAGATAAGATAAAGATGAAAGAGTGAAGGAGTGAAGGAGTGAAGGAGTGAGTAAATGAGAGAAAAGAGAAAGAGATTTGCACACAAATCGGCCAAGAAACAATCGGTGCTGTGAATATTTGTTGTGTGCACTTTGCACAGGGCATCCTAATAGTATACACTGATGCTATAGATCCTCATAAAGCGTATGCTTATTCTCCGATTTCTTCATATGGTGTATGACTTCTATTCCGATTTCATTGTATGTCTGGGCATAGCGACACCGACAACACACACAAGTAGTCTTCTCTTCCTCTTATCCTCAAATGTGTGTTTGATTTATCATTTTATAAATATTTTAGAATTTAAAGGGAATGACTGAAAAAGAAATATTTCACTCCATTTGATAAGTTATTTCTACACGACTTTAAATATTTAATCAAATGATTAATGCTTTGCGTTGTGTTGTTTGTGCCAAACACTTGATAACTTTCATAACTAACGTAACTCTAATTAATATTAAACAAGTGTTTATTTATTTAAATAAAAGTGAATACAATATATGAGGAGCGGAGTGGAGTGGAGTGGCTTACTTGATATGGTGGTTGTTTTCTGAATAAATCAAAATGGGTTCAATTTGATTCCAAGACTTTTAAGATGCTTGCAATATGTTAGTCACTTGTTCTAGAAGAGATGGAACAAGGTGCATCAGTTACTTGATTATTATCATTCATCCAATGAACATGTACATATTAAAATATGTTCAGGAAGATGAATGAATTTAAATACTATTTAAATAAATCAAATTATATTGAGAATGTTAACTCGCACAGAAAGTATATGGGTGGTGAAATATAGATTTTACAATTAAAAATTAGTGCTTAGGTTTTTATATTAACCGAGTTTATTTTCACTTCAAAAAAACTTGGTTTTAAAATTAATTATTCTAAATGAACACTGCTGTCGCTCATTCCTTTATAAAGCAGGTGATGAAATCACAGATCTTGTTTTTATTGAAAATGGACTGTTTAATAATTTCAAGTCTATTAGAAAAAATATGATATGAGAGCTTCTAATAGAGTTTCTGTTTTTTCTAATAGACTTGAAATTATTAAACAGTCCATTTTCAATAAAAACAAGATCTGTGATTTCATCAGTTTTATACACAAGAAAGCAGGACTCCACTGATAATTATGGTAATCGAGTAAAGCTCTGAACATTAAAATTATAGTCGAATTATATTCATCGCACTATAAGTACTGACAGAAAGAGGAAATTCAATCGCAAAGAACCTTTGTTTTATGCTTAATGATATCATTCAGGGATTTGAGGTTTTGGCCGGATACCCCCAGGCTCTCCGCGAGGTACCCCCCCCTCTAGGCAAGATTTCAAAATATTTTGTTAAATTTATTATAAATTTCAATGCTTTCAACGAGTTTTGCATTAAAATCTAATAAATATACTAATTTTGACTCCGATTTCTTTGGTTTTCATACGTTTTATACTTCAAAACACTATAAATAAAGCAATTTTTAGCAATATTTCATTGTTTTTAACGCGTTTTGCATTATAAAACAATAAACAAATTAATTTTAAGCGTTATAAACATGTATAAACTTATAGTAATCAAAATAAGACTTTTTTGAAATCCCCCTGGACCCCCTAGCCAAAAATTGGCAAAACCCTACTTCAAGCACTTCAAGAAAAAATACCCCCTGACATTTTCAAGTCTGCATATCTCTGATATCACTATACTGTGAAATATCCCCGATATTGGAGTTTATGATAAAAGCTGAGCTTTTTTGAAAAATAAATTACGTACATTTTCTTTATATTGCAAAAAAATTAATCATCCAAACAAAAGATTTATAGAACTAATTTTATAGTAATTCAACTCAATTAACTGAATTATTATTAATCTAACTAAATTAAGATAAATTAGATCAAATTAATATTAATTCAACAAAATTTAGGTGAATTACATGTAAGATTGATTTATAAATATTAAAGTTTTTATCAGGGATGAGCAAAGGAAGGAATGGTGAGATCATCACTTTCTAGACGAGATATCGCCAAAAATAATCACTTAACATGCTAAATGTATTAATTTGAATCATAGAATGTGTTCCTCAAACATTAAATATTTAATAGAGGACAAAATCTTGCCTTTTTATCAAAGGTTTAGGGGTATCTGTCCATAGACGCAATGTTAAAAAATTCTGAGTTGTCCGGGTTCCCCTTTACACATGCCTGACTTTTACTTAAAGTTTTCTTAATTTAGTAAGAGGGATCATTAAATGAATTTCACTTAATGTTATTATATTTGACTAATCTGTGAACGTAAGTCAAATATTAGTTTGAAATGAAAACTTAGTCATTGATATAAACTCTTTAAAAACATTTGTGTTTCAAATAATTTGATATTGAAATTAAGTGTCGGTAACATATTAGTCAAATATTGACATTTTATAAGACCTGAAAACTGTTTGTGAAGAATATATAGAAATCAGATATGTATTGCTCTTTATGCAAAGTCTGATATGAGTCTGATTATATAATCCAATAGGGGTTTTCTCTTCCTATATACTTCTATTCTCTTATATATTGAGACTATGTTTGCATGCTGTCAATTATGTCCAGTTTTTTATTTGGGCTAAAAAATAAAGACAACTACTTAGTATCATAAATTCAATTAAGAACTTCTTCTATTAACATAAATAGAAGAAGGATTATAAATTTTGATATATTTATTTCGAATAAAAACTAGTGTCTATGATTGAAGTTTTTAGCCCAAATGAAAAAAAATTTGGACAGAATTGACAGCATGCAAACATAGTCTCAATATATAAGAGAATCGGAGTACAATTAAATTAAGATAAACGGAGTGGTAATATTCTTTATTTAAAGCTTGAAAAAGAGAAGAAACTATAGTAAGTAGTGATATTTAATAATTGATAAGAAATATAAAGACAATTTTTTTATAATCCTAATTATGAGTTAGATTTCAATAAAAGCCATAAATATTTAATAAACTTTTATGAATTTTAGTTGAAATTACTTATCACTACTTAATCAATGAATTGATAAACCTTTGATTCAAATAATTTCAAATAAAATTCATAAAAATTTATTAAAGATACAGCCATTCAGATTTTAAAGTTTCCACCATCTCCGGCCTTTTCTCAGGCAATGTCACCTGTTATATACAAGAATGAGCGACAGCAGTGTTAATAACAATGGATTTTTTTTTCTGTTTTTCACGAGATTTTTCAAATAATTTTCAAATTCCTGAAAATTTTTAGTACAGTCAAAGCTATAGGTATTGTCGCGCGTGAAATATAAATTGTATTTGTTATTGAATATTGAGTTAGATATTAAATTTAGAGTAATAAGCAGAGACAGGATAAAAATGGGTTTAAAATCAATTAAAGCTTTCGACAAATTCACAGAGACAATTGCGTCGAAGGCGCAATTTCGATATTAAATTTGTTAAAACTTATCAAAATATATCTAACAATTCTATACATAGCTATAAGAAACCGTTTCTGATTGAAACTTGATACGAGGGCATCATTTTTGACTTATATACAAGTAAAGAATTATAATTAGATCAATGATTAGCCCAAAAAGCGGGTTTCATCAATATTTTTGGTAAATCAACATAAGGTTATCGGGATTTTGTAATATTGACTATATATAAAGATAACCTAATAGAACATTACTATGTTGAACATGATTATATAAGAATTGGAACATTTGTTGAAAATATTTTGTCAATTTTTAGAGAATTTTCTGTTTTTGCGAATATAAGAGAAATGGCAGTTTTTCAATCATATAAAGTGACTTGATATGATTTAATATCTTATTTAAATAAAGTAATCTTGAAAATGTTACAAATATTCTTTTAATTTTGAAGAGGAAAACATCAAATATTATTTATTTATAATTTATTTAAGTATTTTCTCTATTGGCTCAGAATTAAAAAAATACAATTTTAGTTTTTTTCTATTTTTGGTAACTATTATAGTGACTAATCAGGGATTTTGCAAATTCAATTAAAGAGATATTAGGAAAAATTTGAACAGAAATCCCAAATTTTCAATGTAAATATTGTCAAGAAATTTCAATATACACTATAAATAATTCGATGTGTAGCTCTGAGAAATTGGTTTCTGATTAAATTTGTGTTTAGAAATTCGGTAGAGGGTAAACTGAACAAGTTCCCTTAATTAAAAAATAAGGTTTTTTGTGGACAATAATGGATTTTGAATTTAAACTTCACTCTAAATGGTGTTTAATTACTAGATCTTAAATTTCAATCATTTATTTAGAGAATACTTAATATAAATATATTAAAGGTGGTATTAATACTTGATAACACAAATAATTCAAAAGGGTACCCACCAGGGATCGAACCTGGTGTCTCCCGATTACATGTCAGGCGTGTTGACCACTACACCACAATTTAAACAGAATTTCACAAAACTCTAAAAACAGTGCTCTGGAAATGGACTAACGATGTCTACTTAATAAGCAACAGGGTAGTGAGTTCGAACCCTGCCTCGGGTGACCATTCTTCCTCTCTGAGTTTAGTTTGTTGGGCCTGGGGTGTATCAAGATGACTATGGGCCTAAACCAAGGGTCGTCAATTGGTAGTATGCGATCAGCTATCGCCACGTGCCTCGCTGTACGAGGGCCCAGGAGAGTTCTCTGAAATCCTTAAACCCTGACTGGGTTAAAATCCTCGGTTGTGCAGGAAGAAGGTTCCTCTAAAACGGTATTGGACAAAATAATAAAAAAAACTCTAAAAGCGGCACCGGGGTTATCTGTCAAAATCACACGGGGGTATGGTGGAGAATCTCATCAAACAGCTAAAATCAATGAGAGATAATCCCCGGCTAATATATGTGGAAGATGGGGGTCCAGCCCGGAATACCTCCCTAGCAAAGTCTTGGGTTAACATTATGTTTATGGACAGATACCCCTAAACTTTAAGACAAAAGTGGAAGAAAAGACTAAAAATGAGAGAAAATCCAATATACTAATGTTTTGGACCTTGTACATCCTTCAATCAAACACACACATAATGTAAAAATCCCGGGATGTACCTTCTTCCCTATCTCTGGATTGCGCTGATTTTTAGAGGGGTTTTAGGGTTAATATAATCATTAGTAGTTGTGCTTCAATAGATGTAGCAGTGTTTAAAAGATAAGCATTATTAGCTAGTCCATATCCTGTTAGTACAATTTAGGATATCACTGAATTACACGGAATCTCTTATTTGTACTTGTCTTTATTATGTCTTGTAGATTTTAACTTGGTAAAGTGACTAAAATTCACGGGACTGCCCTAGTTCACTTTATTAAGAAAAATTTCTCATTTTTCGTGAGCAATAATGTAATATTTTCCTTAATTTTCACGAAATTTTTCAAATAAATTTCAAATTAATGAAAATTTTAATACAGTAAAAAGTAAAATCAAGATATATTTAATCTGTCCAGTTAATATACTTTTTTATTAACTTGCTTTATTTTATATTATTTGAGTAATCAGTGAACGATAGCAACAAATGAGTTTTTACTTCAAACTGAGTAATGCATAGAAATTCTTTATAAGAAAATTTATATTTCAAATTATTAAGTATTACTATTAAGCTTTCGGTCACTAATTATTTGAAAAATATAAAATAAAGTGAAACAATAAGAAAGTAGTGTATTAAACTGGACAGATTAAAAATATCTTGAGTTTACTTTAATTTAATCCAATCATAGAAATGGTTAGTCAACTAACTGATAGTCATGGATGAAATAAAACTTTTATAAATGGGTTCTCAATATGTAATTCTGTAGAATACCAATTCTGGATTTGATATTTTGGCGCAAATGCCACATTTATTAAAACGTCTGAGTTATAGTGTGTTAAAACATGACTATCATTGATATCACCAAAACAAGCAATTGGGTGCACCTAATTCGGCCATTTTAGGAAGTCATTATCAAGTTGTTGAGTACCCCCTTACCATTTCAAAAAATTTCAAATTACTGGTAAATCAACATCTTAAAAATTTGAAAACTCTTCTATGATCTGGATGAGTATCCTAAATCGTCTCAAGAGTAGTCTGGATAGATTATCTTGGTAACATATTGACTCTAAGATGGTGCTTTAACACTTTAAAACCATGAGAATTCTGGTATCAATTAAAATTTGAGTTCCTAACCTAAATGGTGTTTCTGGTGCTCTAACTCATGGGCATCTCTGTTATGACACTATGAACTTTTAATGTAGTTCATCGATCAGGTACTATACACTGACCTAATTATAGCCAAATTTAGTGCTCAATTGAAAAATAAGATTAACAAATAAACATTGGCCATCAAATTCTATTTAATATTTCCTTGGTCATTAGAGCTATTGGACTGAGTGCGCATGCATGCCTACTAAACCTAATAAGTATAGCAAAAGAGGAAACATTTGAAAGGAAAAAAATATTTGAGAAAAAATATATTTCAATATTTTTGTGAATCATTTAATTTACAGTCATTTAAATTAGTCACTAATTATTTTATTTAATGCTCTTTTTCTCAATCTTTAATACATTAAATCATTTTTAATACCTTATCATAACATGAGCTCAAAATGAGCTTAAATTGAGTACAACTGAAATCTGAATATTCGAGTCGTGAGATATTTAAGATTAGAAAATTCGAACAATTATTATAAATCTTCATGCATTTATTAGGGGGCAATCAATTACTACATTAGCTGTGATACCGGGGCTCAATTTGATATATTGGACATATTAAGCATATCTATGATATATAGCAGCCATAGAATCTGGATTTGCAGAAAATGTATGTAATATACAGTGCTTTCTCTCAACACATCTCTGAATGCATTTTGCAAACAGAATAAGAATTTTGTTTCTACTTATGGATCCCTTATTGCCCTCTAATGACATACTCGGGGCCAACGAAATGGTACCGAATTAGACAATATATGCAGATGTTATGGATTAAAACTACGATCAGTAGTACTCACATAGAAATGTCTCTCTTTTTGTCGCATTCTTTATGTTAAGTGAATGACAGAGTCTATACTTAAAATTTTCATTCTCTAAAACAAGACATAAAGTGAATGCTATTTATTATCAACGCATGCATACAATCAAACAAACACAGCATTACGTTATATGACTTAATATTTAATTTGTTTGTAAAGACTTTATGTGAAGAGAAAACAAAAATTAAAAAATCAAAAGCAATTAATTATTGAATTCAATTGGAATTAATGTTCAAATCATTACGTAATCCAAACGACTATTGATTTTAAGACATATTTATTGCGGAAATGGAGTACTGAATCATTGCATACCTGAGCTCTCTTCGTCTTCTTCTCCCGGCGGCGGCTTATAGAAGGCCAGAGCCAGTGATATAATAGCGGCCACTTCTAGTATAATAAGTGTCACGTCTTGCAGGGCCTCCCAAACTAATTGCAAAAATGTTTTCGGGGGTTTCGGTGGAATCACATTTGCGCCGAAAAATTCGCGTCTATTCTCTAAATCTTTTGGGTTTCCGCTTAAGCCTATTGTGTAATAAAAATATTGCAAATTATGTCATAAATTGTTTATAAAAAAGACATAAAAATATACACAAAAATAATTTCAATCATTAACTTAATTACAAACTAAACCCATAAGCGATAGAGAAATGTATACAACCATTAATGGCTTGGATTCAACTCTCAATTTAGTGGAAATATATTTATTAGTCATTCAAATAAAACAAATAATATTAGTCTAAACCTAAGTCTGAATTCTAATGCAATAATTGACTCAAATTGTAGTCAATATATCTGTTGTGAGTGTATTGTGTTGTGAGACCATTGAATGGCGGATCAGATCCAGCCGTCGAGTCGTATAGCGGTATGGCTTAGGGTTATTGTTGTTATTGATTTACAGTCATTTAGATTAGTCACTAATCATTTTGTGGTGATGTGCAATGGGATGGTATGGAGTGGTGTATTGTGGGGTTCATGGGTTCATACCTTCGTTGGGTTGGGTTTTAAGAGCGTTGCAGAGATTGAAGACATTTCCGAACTGCTGTTGTATTTTGGCGATGCCTTCGGGGCCTCTGTTGTCCATGAGTTCCCTGAGCTGCATAACCGACACATCGAACTGGATTGGGGGCGCACTGGGAGGCGCATTACTATCCACTGTTCCCATGACTGATGACTGAACACAATATCACTTTTAAATTCAATTTCACTTTAGTTTGACATTAAATCACTTTTAAATCAAAAACTGTAAACAAAAACACAAATCAATTGAATTACAAGTCTTTAAGTTTGTTTGTATTTAATAACATTAATAATATATAAATAACTCACAGAATATTTCACTTTTCTCTCTCATCTCTGTCTGCTATAACTCCTCCCTCTCTATAGCTTAGCAGAGAATAGGCATTTGAGGCCATCTTTAAAAAAAAGTAGCTTTTAATACATGTATAACGTTATACACAGACTATGGTATGGTTTGGCTCTTATTATACAATAGCTGTAGAATATATACGGCAATAGTGTATGTACTATACGGTACAGTAGTGTAGTATAGCTATGGCTATAGTAAGCAATGTATAGCCAAATGGAAATTATTGAATCATTTTTAGCGAAACTAAAACTATTGAGTGAACAGAAATCAATGGAAATAAACAATCGATGAAAACAACATTAAATCCATTCAATAGAAAGTCCACAGAAAAGACCAGATTTTCATTCATTAGGAAATCGTAGAAAAGGTGAGTCAAATGAGTCTACAGTCAGACAATACATACCATTTCAGTGGCCATTATTACAGTCCTCTATAGCTGTACAGCACTGTATACTGTCATCGCTGAAGCGATAGCACTGCCGTAGAGTGGAGTAGAGTATGTGTGGAGTAGAGCACAGACACCAATACAATACAGACACACACAGACGGCTCAGTGCGACACAACACACACCAGTGCTCACAACACAACATATATACCGATTCCTAAATTCGATAAATTCTAGATATTCTGCTCAACCAAACGATGGCAACGCCATCACAGGTCACCCAAGACTATTACATTATCCCAACACCACTACATCACCAAACTATACCACCACTTAAACGACCGCTGCTATCCTAGTTGATGGCTATAGCGGCTATAAGTGCTCTCTCGAGTGCGCTTATTGAATGTGCCCTGGTTGGTTGGCAATGCTATCTGAATTGCTGCCAACAACGAGCCCTCGGTCTCCTAACCTGGCTATACCTAATGGAACGCAACTCAGGAGAACATTTTCACCCGTCTATTGAAATTCACAAATACTATTATAGCGTATAATAGTGTAGATTCTGTGCAATATTTATGGGATAAAAGGGTTTATCTCTACTAAAACATAGATCTGTGAAATGAGTTAAGCATTTGTTGAGTCAAACATAAAGTTCAAGAATTTGAGTTAAGTTGAGTCGGTTTTGAACACATTCTGGTGTTTATAGAAATTTACATTAAAGGGCTAATTATAATGAGCTCTACTTTATTATGTGTTTCCCAACCAGTAATGCAGTGAATGTTTATTTTTGATCACATTTTTATGAATGCTTTTAGGGGTTTTAGGAGCTCGGGGTTTGGGTTTGGATGCTTTGGTTAAACATTAGTTACAAAATCATAGGAATTGTTTCGACAGAACTTTAAATAATGAAAGAGAAGTAGAAATACTGGTAATGAATGAGTTATTGTTTAGAAATGACATGACTTTTAATGAATATTCAATTTATTAATAATTTGAATGTTTTTGTTGAATCAATTCATTTATTTCTTAATTAATTTAATATTTATTTAAATCGTTTAACAGAACAAACAAAACAATACAATAATTAATAATGCGTTTCGTTATTTGGAATATTAATGGTTTGAGAACTTTGAAGAATAACTTCAAACAACTTTTCGACTTATTTAACGCACAACTAATCTGTTTTCAAGAAACAAAACTCTCGAGTATTCAATCAATTTTTTAAATTATTTATTTTGAAAATAATTACTTTAACCGGAAATTAATTATATTTTCTTATGTTTTAAACTAATTATTCCAATTGAAGTGCAATAGAGTTAGACCAGTATTATGTCAGGTCACCCAACAGGGTATTATAGTCTATTTTAAGCAGGGGTAGCCAAGGGGTATAGTCTAAATACTCAGCCGGCTTGCCTAATACCCTCCCTGACTGGGTCGAAGGCAAATTTTTACCTTACCCCCTTTGTTTTTCCTATATTTTCAACTTTTTGCCAAGAACTTGCCAAAATACTCCCCTGACTCGGCCGACTTTGGCTATCCCTGATTTTAGGACTGTCCAATTGCCTACTAAATACTGTATATTATATAGCCAAGATCTTATATAGATATTGGTACTGAGTCTGAGGTGTGCAGAGATCCGACCATTATAGCCTGTTTAGGGTCAATTTAAATGTGAACAATTTGACTGATTTTCAAACCGGTTTACCTATAATAACTAGAGTTCGGAAATCTCGGGAATTCCCGATATTTATTTGTAAGTTTGAGTGTCGGGAATTTTATTTTATTGATTTATGGGGTGTTATTGACTTTAAAAAACAGGGTTTTATTTTCCCGATTATTGGCAATTTAGTGTTTATATTCCCGATTCGACTTTACCACCTGTTTCTATAATAACAAGAGAGGTTATCCCGTTACAAGTAGCAATGTTCTATAGAAAAAATTATAATTCCATTGAGAATTTCATAAAAACAATAGATGATTCGGAAAATATATCAACAAAAAGTTTAAAACACTAATAACAGACCCGAATTTCAAGAATTAAATATTCGAAATAAATTGACAAAATTTTGATTTAATCTATCAAGCTGAGATTGAATATAAAATATGTGAGCAAAAATTATATTGAATTAAATTTAATCTATTATATAATAAGGGTTTTGCAAAACAAAATCTTGAAAATAATTATCTAAAAACAAGGCTTTTTTAAGGCGACAGTGAGGTATTCCTTTCGGATCCTTAAGAAGGTCCATGGGAGGGTAAAATGTCGGATTATAACAATTTTGGGAGAAGGGGTGGTACAGGATGGGGCATTTCGTAATAATCAAATTTCTGAAGAATTTAATTAAAAATAATGCAATTTAACAGAATAAAACAAAATTATGATGAATTCTGTAAGATTTACCATATTTAATAATTTTTAACCATATGATTTACCAATATTTAACCATATCTAGGAAGAATTTCTCGTATTTTGTCGAAATTTAAAGTGATTTTCTCAAAATATTCAATTACCCGCAGCAATAAATGTAGTATGTTCCAGATTTAAACCATTTATAACTCCCAATTACTGATTTGATAGGTTTTTACTCCCGATATTTCCGAACTCTAATAATAACATTTTAAGTGAAATCGTTTTCTTTTGTAAAATTTCAATTACAGTATTTCTTCATTAGAATTCTAGGAAAAATAATATCAATTGAACAAGATCAATTGAATTTTATCCATATTCCTCATTTGCACTTTTAATATATTTTGCATTTTATAAAATTTAAAAATAAAACCCTAGAATTCTATCAAACGTATAATTCGTGGAATTTTTCTGTTAATTTTGATTACATCTGAATTTGTTGAAAATGATTCAGGTTAAAACAAGTAGCACTAGGAAATGTCAAATACCGAAAATCACGGGCCTGGACCTCATGAACCTAGGCTCAAAATATTTCGAGACTGGGCCTCGGCCTATGAAAATGTCATGTGGGCCTGAACTCTGTGAGCCTCGGCATGAGCCTGGCCTCCAGTATAAATCTTGGGCAGGTAGTGGGATATAACCAATATACCAGGGGTAGTCAGACACAGAGAGTGCAAGAAAGCACATTAGAGTCGAGATATAACCGAAATATCGGCTCAAGGTACTTTACACATTAAATTAAAAGGTCGATCAGCAAGGAGTATTTTTAAACAAATTTTAGGGGGTGTGAGTCGACAATTATCAGATTTCATTGAAAGATTAAAGCTTTCGTAAAAACAAAAGGGAAGGGTTCCCAAAATGCACTCTTCTGATTGACCTCTTAAACTGATGTGAAATGTACCAGGAATTTATCATCCAGGTGATATCTGAACTCTAAGGCATTTAAGGCACTCTCTGAGTCTGGCAACCACTGCAATATTCCGGCCATATTGCCAAAATTGTGCAAAATATCATACCTGACTATTCAGTTGAATTTTTAAGCCAAAAACAATTTCAATTTTTACTTCATTCCAAAATTGGTTTTACTTTATTTATTGTTACATATAATTAAGCCTAAATCAGGCCCATAGTACTCGGCCTTGAGCTTGGTCCTGGCCTCGGCCCATAATTTTTTAACCTGAGCCTGGGCCTCGTTAAATTCTGTGAGCCTGGGTCTGGAGGCCCGCAAATCTCCCTGAGCCGGGCCTGGCCTCTGCTCATCTCTATGTATTACAACTGTTTGGACGACTTTCCGCATCTTTGGTTATATTTTATTGAATATCTTCCAAATATATGTCAATTTTAATCCTTATTTCCCCTGATTTTCGTCTGAAATCTTGATAATCAGTGAAACGAATAGTATTTTTTTGTTTATTGACAGATAAGTCGACCAAAACATTAAACACATTTCTAACCAAAAGTTTATTTATTTTTGTTTATTTTTATTTTCTTTAATAATTATTATGTTTTAGGAAATCTGGTCGAGGATTGGATGGCATTTATTTCTAACTATAGTTCCTATTTTTCATTTCCAAAGCATAAAACCGGTTATTCGGGTTGTGTTTCCTACTGTAGTGACACAATCAGACCCTTTGCTGTCGCGGATTCTTTACTCGAATGGAATGAGAATTTGCATAAATATAGTGACAAATCATTAATCGCTGCAAATAATGGCAATAAATTGTTTTCTGAAATGCAAACTAAGTCTGATTTGAAAATTTTGGACAGTGAGGGCCGAGTCATCGTTACTAAGCATTTGGTTAGCATTAATGATAAATTAGTTGATTTATTTGTATTCAACGTCTACTGTCCTAACGCTGGAACCGATAGATTGGAGTTTAAAATAAAATTTCTTAAATTATTGGAACAAAAAGCAAAACAATTGATGCAAATGTCAGACAATAGTTTCGTAATAATAATGGGCGACATTAATATATCGCACCGGCGTATCGATCATTGCGAGCCTTACGATGAGTTCGAGTCAGACCCGGGCAGACAGTGGTTAACAGAACTGTTGACTACAGATAATCCATATTTTATTGATGTTTTCCGGCATTTATACCCAAACCGTAGCGAATCGTATACGTGTTGGAACACACAGTCCGGCGCCAGACTTACAAACTTTGGCACAAGAATTGATTGCATAATCGCTGACTACAGACTTAAAAATTATATAAAAGACTGTATTATAATGAGTGATATATTAGGCTCAGATCACTGTCCCGTTATGGTTGAGTTCGACTCTAACGTCAGACCCATAGCCAGCACTCAGTTATCAAAATTATGTACAAAACTTTGGCCCGAATTCGGAAACTGTAAACAAAGCACTTTAACTCGTTTTTTATGTAATAATAAAACTAAAAATAGTGCAAACGTTGAGGAAATGACTAACAATTCAATTGAAAGAAGAAATACAAAAAAGTCCAAAACATCACAACAAATGCAAACAAATATTTCCAATTATTTCATTAATAATAAAAGTACGCAAAAAATCGCACAAAACTCCGATACCAATGAACTTGAATTGAGTCAAACGCCAGAATTGAATTCAATTAATGACAATTTATGTTTAGAGAACAGCACCGATAGTAGTGATGCTATTAATAGTGTTGGGAATAGAAATTCTGATTCAATAGAAATGTGGAAAAATGTATTTAAATCAGTGCCAAAAGCGCCGCTCTGTTCAGGACATTCAGAGCCATGTGTTTTGAGACGAGTGAATAAAATCGGTTCTAATTATGGCAAAAAGTTTTATGTGTGCGCCAGACCTCCGGGTAATGTACACAACAAACAGAGTCGTTGTAATTACTTTAAATGGATTAAAGAACTCAAATAAAACTTCATTTTCTAATTATTTCTTTTAAAACTTTTACGCAATGAATGCTAAAAACATTTTAAACAAATAAAATTTATTATTTATTTATTTTTTTCTGAATCTATTTTTTAATTCAATTCTTTAAAACCGTTACCATTAATTGATTTGTGAGCTTATGTTCGATAGAGTAGTTGTGAAATTCGCAAAACAAAAACAAAAAATAATTTCAATTTAATTATAGACTAAAGGACTAAAAACGAGGAAAAATGCTTTTGAATAGTGTTTTAAAGAAACAGTTAAGTTATGTCTAGAATTTGAATAACAGACTAAAAAAAGTATTGAATTGATTAAAATTAATTTGTTTTAATAATAATTTTAACTAAAATTGATTCTTATTGTTGTTTTGCGGCTAATTTTTTCTTAAGACTTTCAGGCATTTCGGGCGGCGGTGGACGTGGAAGTCGGAGCCATACTTTGACCGCATCGTAGATAAACCATTGCAGAGCTGTTAACGTACCGATCATTATAATTCTTGGGAACAGTCCCTTCCAAATACCTGTTCGAACACATGGTTTTGTAAATATTTTGATTAATCAAAATAGAAATTTAGTTTTCGGTTTAATTACAACATTAGTTATCACTTAATATTCTTTTGTGCACTCAATTAATTGAATTGCATTTAAATAACTGAATATTTAGTGTAAAATATATTATAACACGTAATGACTCATCTCAATCATACAGTGATTACATCAACAAATTGAGACTTAATTAGCGTGTAGTACACGAGTTGTTAATCGCCAAAGGGCTTCATATGATCTTTTATTTTTAGATCTTTCGATTATAAATTATATATTTTAAGCATAAGTTAAGACTTGGTTTTAATCAAATATTTATTTTGTGATATTTTGTAGATTAAATAAAGAAGAGTTAGTAATATAATTATTAGATTTATGCACAAGTTAAATTGGGCGGGCATAGGTCAGAAATCCCTTAAATATCTATCACAAGTATATGTTGTACTAATAAATTATTAATTTT